>JBBBWG010027546.1:36104-62512 GCA_037176905.1 Azolla pinnata | reverse complement strand
GCCGTCCGGCGCCAGCGGCTCGCGCCGCAGCATCAGGCTCGCGCGCGCCTGCTCCGCCAGCGCGTCCTCCAGCGCCGTCACCCCGTTGTTGCCGTAGTCGTCGTCCGAGTAGAGCGCGACGATCGTTCGCCAGCCGTAGTACCTGCATGCAGGGGCAAATGCCGAGGAATAACTCCCTGATGCTAAACCCTAAACCCTAAACCCTAAACCTTAAAACCTAAACCCTAAACCGTAAACCCTAAAACCCTAAACCCTAAACCCTAAACCCTAAACCCTAAAACCCTAAAACCCTAAAACCCTAAAACCCTAACCCCTAAACCCTAACCCCTAAACCCTAAACCTTAAACCTTAAACCCTAAACCATAATCCCTAAATCCTAAACCCTAAACACTAACCCCTAAACCCTAAACCCTAACCCTTAAACCCTAACCCCTAACCCCTAAACCCTAAATCCTAAACCCTAAGCCCTAAACTAACCCTAAACCCTAAACCCTAAACCCTAAACCCTAAACACTAACCCCTAGACCCTAAACCTAAACCCTAAACCTAAACCCTAAACCTAAACCCTAAACCCTAAACACTAACCCCTAGACCCTAACCCGTAAACCCTAAACCCTAACCTCAACCCTAGCTCTAAACCCTCTCAACCCTAAACCTTCTCAAACCCTCAACCCTCAATCCTCAATCCTAAACCCTCAACCCTCGACCGTCAATCCTGAATCATCGATCCTAAACCGTCAACCCTCCTCCCTAAGCCTAAACCCCAAGCCCAAATCCCTAATCCCGAATCCCTAATCCCTAAACCCTGAACCCTAAACCCTAAACCTTGGAGCGCGATGGTCGTCTGGCAGCCGTAGTACCTAAAGAGGATTCCCGAGCAAAAACTCTAAACCGAAAAACCCTAACCCCTAACCCCTAGTCCCTAGTCCCTAAAACCCTAAACCCTAACCCTAAAATACTAATTTCTAATCCGTAAACCCTGAAACCCTAAACCCTAAACCCTCAACCCCTCAACCCTAAACCCTAAAACACTCAATCCTCAACCCTCCTAAACCCTAAATAATAAAGCCCTCAACCCTCCTAAACCCTAAAACCCTCAACCGTCAATCCCTCAATTCACAACCCTAAACCCTAAAACCCTCAACCGTCGATCCCTCGATTCTCAACCCTCAACCCTCAACCCTCAATCCCAAAACCCTAAAACCCTAAAACCCTAAACCCTAAGCCCGAAACCTGCAGAGCTCTACCTGATTATGTCGGCAACAGCTCGCATCTGGTAGACATCGTTGTGTGCGAGCCTGAGGAAGAAGGGGTACTGGTGCTCTGACAGTGCCGGGTCGGTGGCCCCAAACGACACGAGCGGGACTTGCACCGCGGTGCTCATGTGTGCGACGAAGTGTGAGCCCGTCGTCGACTGCGGCCCCACGATCCCCACCACCTCTTGCTTCAACAGCTGTGTGGCTATACATGAAACTCTGTGAGAACCGTAAACCGTAAACTCTATCTGACACTTAAAACCCGGAACCCTAAACCCTAAACCTTGGGGGTTTTAGGGTTTTCGGGTTTTAGGGTTCGAGGACTTTGGCCCAAACCTCCAAGACCTCGAACCCTAAAACCCTAAACCTCCAAATTCCGGAACCCTAAACTGCTGAACCCCTTGGTTCTCAAACCTTAAAACCCTAAAACCCTAAACCCCCAAGTCTTTGGACCAGAAAACCCTAAACCGCCAACTCCTCAAACTCTAAAACACTAAGCGCTAAACCCGAAGTCCTCGAACCGTAGAACCCTAAGTGCTAAACTACATAGTCCTCGAACCCTAAAACCCTAAACCCCCAAGTCTTTGGACCAGAAAACCCTAAACCGCCAACTCCTCAAACTCTAAAACGCTAAGCGCTAAACCCGAAGTCCTCGAACCGTAGAACCCTAAGTGCTAAACTACATAGTCCTCGAACCCTAAAACCCTAAACCGCCAAGTTCTCGAACCGTAAAACCCTAAACCGCCAAGTCCTCGGACCATAAAACCCTAAATCGCCAAGTCCTCGAACCCTGGAACCCTAAGCCGCCAAATTCTCGAACCCTGAAACCCTAACCGCCAAGTCCTCGAACCCTAAAACCCTAATCCGCCAAGTCCTCGAACCCTAAAACCCTAAACCGCCAAGCCCTCGAACCTTAAACCCTAATCCGCCAGGCCCTCGAACCCTAAAACCCTAAACCGCCAAGTCCTCGAACCCTGAAACCCTAAACCGCCAAGTCCTCGAACCCTGAAACCCTAAACCGCCAAGTCCTCGAAGCCTAAAACCCTAAACCGCAAACCCTAAAACCCTAAACCGCAAATCCTAAAACCCTAAACCGCCAAGCCCTCAAACCCTAAAACCCTAAGTGCTAAACCCCAACTCCTCAAACCCTAAACCCTACACGAGATGAAGTACGTGGGAAGATTCTCCACGGCGTTGACCGAATCTGTGCGCATTTATTGCCCGGGGGGCATTAAATGCTCGTGCTGCACGTACGCACGTAGCAGATGCTAATCAGAAACGGAATCTTATGCCCACCTGCGGCGGCGGCTTCGAATGCGTCGTCGTTGCTGTTGAACATGTGGAGGACGATCTGATGATGATCATGATCAGTGGAAGTGCTGCCGTTCGCCTGCGCCTGCACTTGGCTATGGCCGTCTGCCGAGGAATTAGGGTTTCGGATGATCCTCTGCTGCTGCTGCAGGATCAGCAGCTTGTTGACATCGGAGACGGCCAGCTCGATCGATTCCCTCACCGAAGGCCCGATCGATGAATCGAAATCCACCAATGCACCTATTTATGCATGCATCATCATCATCATCATCATCATCAATATTGTCGATCGCGATCGATCTGATTCTAATTCGCTTCCGTAGATCGGGTAATTGTGCTGTAATTTTGGCCCTGATTATACCCCAATTTCCCCAGATTTAGATGCTGAGCCGATTTCAGTGCTGCTTAATCTCCACCCGCTTGCTGCGAGATGGTCCGTGATCGTACTCCCCGGCTGCTTTAATTAGATTTAGAGATTGCTTAATCGCATGCTAATGATTGCTGATGATAAGATGAATGGGATCATTCATTACTAGGCATAGCGAAACTAGAATCGGCTTCGAACCCCATTAATCAGACTACAGCTAATCACTAGAATATTGCGAGTAATTAACATCGATCGAAGGTGGAGCGATCGAATTATGATAAGAACCGTAACATGATCGAATCGTTAAACTAGCTGATTGAAGAAGCCCGCCGCTAATCGAGCAGGCCGCGACACATATTAATCTGATCCGAACTAGCGCTAATTAATCAAATTACCGGATTAGAATGATCATTAATTAATTGGGCGGGCGTAAAAGACTAGCAGCTACACCTACCTATGTGAAGATTCATCCCCTTAATCACGACGACTGGTCCAGATCCAGTTTGCATCAACAGGAGGAGCATGATGATGATCATCGTCATGATCGTTGACAGCAGATTGAATGGCAGCCCTGGCATCGATCTGTTCAGAATTAGGAATCGAGAATATGCAGAGGTGAGATCAATAGCTGCAGCAGCTGCTGATTAAAACAAAAGATTGATGATGATCCAGAGATCGATCGATCGATCGCATTAGGAAAGAAAAGATTGATCCCACTACAAATTACAAATAGGGATAATCTAATGAATGAGACTAGTAAAAAAACATCAAGTGCAAAAAAGGAAAAGACTGAAATTCATATTGAATGGAAGCACTGAGCCCCAGCACTAATTCACCCACTGGCACTGCATTGCATGCCAGGCATTCATACATACATACATACATACATACATACGTTACACGCACACACACATACATACAATGTCATGCATACATTCATACACACCATACTGCACATGCATACATGCATGCTTTACATTCATGCATGGTCCACATGCATGTACATGAATGCATCGTGCAGATTTGTACATGGAATCTACGGCTTTTAGCATGCATAATCACATGAAGACCTATTCATCTCTAGATTCAAAACTCTGTATCTGTATCTAATATATGGGATCAGCTTGCCAACTGTTGCAGATTGATTTGTAACCTGACTGATGGTATCTGGCATGCATGTAGTGGTATTATAATTATCTCTGGGGGCCAATTTCCATGTATTTCTTGCTAGAGTCTCTTCAAAGGGGATTGATTGGTCCGACCTCTTTGTTAATGTCCCACGAGATCGCGGGTGGAATGGTCAATCAAACACAGAAGAGGCTCGACATGCTGACACTCGACAGGGATTCTCCGAGGAATGGAATGGAGCTTCCTCTTATACAGCTAGACCCAAGTGCAGAGGTTGATCTGGGCTAGCTACTAATCTGGCATCGCCAGGTTCTGGGTCTAATGGCACTAGCTAATCTGGCACGGCACAATCCTTGGAAACAAAACTCATCAACGATAGATTAATCGAGCATCGCCAGATCACATAGGCCGGAGTATGCCCAAAAAAGTTGCCCCTTTTAAACTAACCGGAAGGTGGGCTGTGTGGGCTGCCTTGCTTGCTTCCTTCACCGTCCCTGTCTTGTCGTGGCAAAAGAAGAATTCTTCGTGGTTTACAAGGTTACAGTCAGCAGAATGTAACGATAACGACCATGGAATCGAATCGCTCATGCCTCGCCAATCCCCCATTGGAGCCAATCGATTCGTTTTGTAAACTTGACACAAGTGATATGAGGAGCTCCTACTGAACAAGGCCATGTTGATCCGGGCTACCGATTCCAAAATCCTGGAACGAACTGTATCTTCTTTGTGTATCCATCATATGTTGTCTTTCGATGGAGGAAGTTGGGAATCATATCTTTGTAGATGATGGCCAGAAGTCGGTGGATCGACAAATGTGCTGATAAGCGAAACCTCGAGGGATTTATTCATGCATGTCTCGGCCATCTCGCTACATGACAGTGTTTGCACGATTTGAATCGGGCGCCTACCATCATCGCCCAGCAACGTTTTTTCTGATGTTCATTGCAGCCTTAGCGAGTGAGCTGAGCGTGTACAAGCCTGGCTCGCGAAGAATTCCCAAACCAATGTTTTTCAGCGAGATCTGAATCTGCATACTCACATCTCTGGCCCGAACCAATGTTTTTCAGCGAACCAATGCTTCTTCGTTCCCATCGAACCCCTTTGTTTCGATGCCAGTTTCGTTTCGAGCGCGATCGGATCACATCGCACTCTTTCCGCCAGCATCTTCTCTCATCGGCACCTTATCAACACGAGATTTTTTTCCTCGGTTTGAACATTAGATGATTGTGTTTGTAATTATCACGATATTTTTTCTTTTGTTTGAACATTAGATGATTCTGTTTGTAATTACTCATAGATTGAGTGAGTGGATATACAATCTTTTATTATTATTTTTCTTGAGTGTCTCTCTATATATCAATGGAAGGAGGTCATGGGTTCGAATCCTGTCAACAACAACAACAACTTCAGAGACGTTGCGCAACTTCTTCTTCTTCTTCATCAACATAGGCCGCCTCCATAGCCGTCAGAGGCGTTTTGGGCACTTCCAAAACCTCTTTAGAATCGTTGTTGAGCTCCTTCTTCTGCTGCTGCTGTTGCTGCTGCTGCTATTTCTTCTTCTTCGAGCAATCTGCCCTTCTCACACATTCCTTTCTTTGGATCAGACATTCTTTCCTTTGGAGAATTTGGTTCCGCGTTGCCTTGACAAGCGTCAGAGGCGATTTGGGTCTTCTAGCAACGCTTCAGACATCCACAGGTACTCCCCCTTATCATCCCCCCCCGCCCCACAAAGAACTGATGCGGTGCTTAGTATTAGGGCTCTGAAGTAATCGACACTTCATATTTCTTTCCAAAGAGCAGGTGATCCGGATCTGGAGAAAGATAGAGGGTGAAAGCTTCCTGGGCTTTAGAGAACACAGAGGATTTTGGTTCTGGAAAAGGGGGAGGGCTAAATGGCAGAGGAATTTGGATTTTTTGGAGAAGGAAGAGGGTTAAGGATTCCTGAAAATGCAGATGATTTGTTTTCCTGTTAAGATACAGGATTAGGATTACGGTCTTTTGAAAAGACAAAGGCTTCGGGCTTTTGGTAGTCAGAAGATTGTGTGTAATTAGTGTTTCAACAGACGTGAAAGGAAGATTAGGGTTTTCCAAAAGAAGTTTATGGTTCTGAAAGGCACAGGAATGAAATCATGATTCAACAAATTGAAGAAGGTCAGGGGGTTTAAAAGGCATAAAGTTTTGAGAAGACATTGAATGACATGCGCAAGATTAGGGCTTGAAAAGAAGATTAGGGTAATTGGAAGGCAGAAAGGGGTTCATGAGCTTGAAAGGTGGCATAGAGAAGTTGAAGAGCAGGGAAATACTTCCTTTCTGAGAACAAGGTCAGGGTTATTTTACAATCTGTGTGAGATAAGCAGAAAATTAAGAATTTCGGAAAAAAACTGGCTCGAAAGATATGTGCGACAAGACTGTTCAGTTCAGTGTTCTTTGCAATATGCTCGATGCTATTGCACGGAGCAAGAAGTCTGCATTGAAAAGGAAGCATCTTAGGACATTCTTCGATCATGTCTATACCGACCATGAGTATTTTAGTGCCCTTCGTCTCGTATTACCCTCTTTAGACAGAGATAGAGGGACATATGGTCTAAAGGAGGCCGTGCTAGCCAAATGTATCTTAGAGGCATTGGGCTTATCGAAGGAATCTGAAGACTCTAAAAAACTTCTCAATTGGAAAAAGTGTGGAGGTAGTGAAAATGTCGGGAATTTCCCCTTGGTTGCAGCTGAGGTTCTGTATAGAAGGCAGAGTGCATCTTCTGGAAAGATGACCATTAAAGATGTGAATGATCTCCTCGATAAGCTTGCTTCGGCGCAGAACCGGGATGAAAAAACGACCATTCTCTCGGATCTTATCAGCAAGACAAATGCACAAGAGATGAAGTGGATTGTCATGTTTATCTTGAAAGAGCTGAAGCTAGGAGTGAGCGAGAAGACGGTTCTCCACGAGTTTCACCCTGATGCCGAAGACCTTTTCAATGTCACCTGTGATCTGAAGCTGGTTTGCGAGAAGCTGAAAGATAGGAAACAAAGATACAAGCGACAAGATATTGTGGTAGGGAAACCAGTTCGACCGCAGCTTGCATCTAGAGTCGCTGGAGTTGATGAGGCATGGAGAAAACTGAAGGGGAAGAGGATCGTAGCCGAGTGCAAATTTGATGGTGATCGTATACAGATCCACAAAGATGGCAACGATGTCCATTTCTACTCGAGGAGCTTTATCGATCACAAGGAATATACCGAGGGTTTGGCTGCTATCATCGTCGATCGTGTTAAGGTGGAGAAGTGTATCTTAGATGGAGAGATGCTAGTCTGGAATAGATTGACCCAGCGGTTTGCCGAGTTTGGTTCGAACCAAGAGGTCGCCAAAGCAGCTAAAGATGGGCTGCAAACTGATCAACAGCTCTGCTATGTTGCCTTCGATATCTTGTATTCTGGGGATTGTAGCGTGACGCACCAGAGCCTTTCAGAACGGCATTGCCTTCTACAACAAGTGGTGAAACCGCTCAAGGGATCTTTGGAGCTTCTCTTACCCGAGCGTGGGATCGTGGGTCCCGATAATCAGCCACACTGGTCAATTCTAGTGCAGACTCCAGAGGAAATCAACAAGTTCTTCCTCGAGACGGTGGAGAATAGAGATGAAGGGATCGTGCTGAAGGATTTAGATTCGAAATGGGAACCGGGAGATCGAAGTGGGAAATGGATAAAACTAAAACCGGATTATGTACATGCTGGAAGTGATCTCGATGCTCTCATTATAGGATGTTATCTGGGATCAGGCCGTCGTGGAGGCGAAATTGGTCAATTCCTATTAGGCCTCGCTGAAAAGCCCAAACATGGTGGATACCCGACGAGGTTTATGTCCTTTTGCAGAGTTGGCTCAGGTCTCAGTGATGATGAGAGGGATGTGCTTGTTAGTAAGCTTCAGCCTTACTTGAAGGAATATGCAAAAAATAGCAAGCCGCCTAGCTTCTACACTGTAACGAATGTCGCAAAGGAACGCCCCGATTTCTGGGTTGAGCAACCAGATAAATCTTTCATCCTGGAAATCACAAGCGATATCAGAACCATCAAGTCGGAAGTGTTTGCGAGCCCTTACAGCCTTCGTTTTCCGCGTGCAAGGAGGGTTCGGTATGATAAGCCATGGTACGACTGTCTTGATGTAGAATCGCTTGTTGAGCTCGTTCACTCGCAGAATGGGAACACAACCGATGGAAAGGAATGTGGAAAGCCCGCTCGAACTAGAGTAAGCAAGGCCAAGAAATCGTCTCAACCGCTGCCGCTCGTGCCCTCGCATATGTTGATGACAGACATATCTCACGTGAAACCGAAAACCTCCATCTTCAAAGGATTGGTGTTTCACTTCATCAACGTTTCGCCTCCCTCCACGAGAGATTCTCTCCATAAACTGGTGGTGGAGAATGGCGGCTTGTTTGCTATGAACTTGAATGATGCGGTTACTCATGTGATTGCTGCAGAGAGGAAGGGTCTGAGATACCAAGCTGCATGTCAACACCGAGATATCATACATCAATCCTGGGTTATGGAGTGTGCAGAGGAGAAAGAGCTTTTGCCTATCAAGCCAAAACACGTGCTTCACTTGTCGAAAGACTCCAACCTCGAGCTGATGCAAGGCATGGATTGCTACGGAGATACCTATTTTGAGGACATCAATGTCGGAGATCTGAAACAGGTCTTCGAAAATCTAGCGGATAACATCGGGATCACGGTAGATAAGGAGGAGATGTGCGGATTTCATGCCAAATATAGTGCAAAGGAAGGCGTTGGCGAGTTTTGCGGGTGCCGCATCGTTTTCCACGATCCCATCCACTCAACCAATCCCGATTCGCAAGTTATTGCAGAAACCGCACTGAAGAGGTTGGAGCTCGAAGTGTTGATGCGCGAAGGGGAAGTGACGTGCCGCTTGAAGGATGCAACTCACATGATTGTTTATGCAACAGACGAGCAACCGGTTATGTTTAATAGCATCGTGAGAAGTGTATCTAATGAGGATAGGGGTGTTCTCATGTCCAATAACAGGCTTCGAATCGTGAAGCATTCTTGGATAGAAGATGCGCTGATGCGCAGACAAAGGCCTGATGAAGCAGGGTATAGCTTAAGGGACTCTCCGGCGTCTACAGCACTGCTTGCAGACACCAATGCTGGTGTTTGCACACCTGAGAGAACTCTGGCAGCACCTGCGGTAACGAGGGAGATTCGCCCCAAGCGACGAGGCCATGCTTCTTGCATGATCGTCGATGATTCTTCGTCTGAAGGCGGCGAAGAAATCACGCCGAAGAGGCAATTGTCGTTCTCGCAGGCTTATCCCACGAAGAGCGCGAGAAACTCCGAGAAATCTCCTCGGAAGGGAGCTGCTGCAAAGAAGAGGCCCAGGTATGGAGCAGGCACTTGGGGTGAAGATGATGAAGCAGGAGGCTCAGTTGTTGAACGAGTATCGTCTGGTTTGGCTATGGAAGCCGAAGGAGGTAAACAGATCGATGGTGCAGATGACTGTGGATTGGATGAAGTGATCGAGGATGGTTCCACGAAGGTTTCCTCGCCGAATGCTTTGGCAGGGGACGTGGTGGGAGCCGAAAGCTCTCTCAAAGCTGCTGCTAGATCATCATCATCATCCATTCACGGCGATCGGATCGCAGCGACTGGGACAAGGAAGAGAGTAAGCTACAAGGATTTGGTCGGGAAGTTCTTGACGTGAAGACGTTACGATGTTTCTCTCGGGTGTTTTTCCGGGGTACAAAACATATGCATCAATCGGTCCTTTGCAATGAGCAGCGGGTAGTGGGATCGAGAGCCAGATGGCTTGTGTTATGCCATCTGATCTTGGCTTAGTTTTTGTAACAAATCGCTCAATCCGATGATCAGAAGAGGCTTTCTTCTCTTCTGTGTGCGTGTTCGCTATCAGCTCTGTGCACATGTATGTAGCATGTATTTCAGTTCTTGTGTTTCTCTCTTCTATATAATCGGTCATCTTCTGCCGAAATGTTGTGCTTGGAGTGTTTGCGTTGGGTGCGATATCGAGGCTTCTATTGGTTTGGAAAACCGAGTTGACAACAGCATCGTAGTGTATCGAGGAATGTCGAATCTACTCCATTGAACAATTGCAGAGTCGTGCGAGCTGAGCTCGGGATATTCTCAATGAACATGGATATAATGCCAGTTGATTTTAGTACTTGGGATCATTTCGGGGCGTTGATTGCATCACTGATCAATCCGTCCATCCACATGTTAGAGCAACTAGAAACATCGTAGCACCCCTGTAAAAAATCTTTATTGCATCGATGATGAGAACGCCGACAAAGAGGAGGAGCCTAAACAGGAGATCGGCCCTTGTTTCTGCATCGAGCCAGCATGCAGAAATTCTATTGCCCTTGATTCTGCATTTGTAGCTTAGCACGCAGGAATTCTGTTGCCCTTGTTTCTGCATCTAGCTTAGCACGTAGGACTTCCACATGCATATGCTCCCTTCTGATCGAGTCGTGGATAACGAATGCCCCTGGAGCTGGGATCAAATCTGCAGTTTCCGGATCCGAGAGTTTCCAAAGCATCTGTATCAAAACAAGCAGCTTCTTCTTCGGTTCTTTTCTTGTGTCTAAGGCATCTGTATCAAACAAGCGGCTTCTTCTTCTGTTCTTTTCTTGTGTCTTGAAAGAACAGAGAGTATGTGTATTATAAGAGAAGCTTTTTTTTTGGGTTAACAGAAAAACCAGAATTAACTGAAAAAACAGATTTCCGCTTCTGCTGAAACCTCTCCCCTTCTTCCTCTCCCCTTCTTCCCCAACGGCCTGTGCTGCAGAGAGCAGGGAAGGAAGCTGCAGCCATGGCGATGGCGATGGCGATGGCGATGGCGATGGAGGAGAAGGAGGAGGGGGAGGAGCCCCGCAGGCTCTGCACCTTCACCGTCTCCATCGCCTCTGCAGACAACGTCTGGGCCCCAGATGCTTCCCTCCATGGCAGCAAAGCTTCTGTCGCCCTTCGCTTCCCGGGAGATGCTTCTGCAGATTCTCATGGCGGCGCTGCTCCTCCTCCTCTGCTGTTCTCTGATCCTGTTCCGCCTCTCGATGAATCGCCATCGCTGGAAACCCTCATCATCACGGAGAGCTCCCAGAAGCAAGGCAAAGCCAAAGGAGGAGCTAGCCCTAACCCTAAGACTAAGAGCAGTAGCCCTAACCCTAAACCCAGCCCTAACCCTAGCCCTATAAGCAGTAGCGGCGCTGGCCTTGACCCTAACCCTAACCCTAACCCTAACCCTAACCCTTGTGCTGTGAGCTTCTTGTTCGGCGCCTCGTCGCAGCACACCCGAGCTTCCGATTTCCAGCTATGGCACGAACTCGTCGCAGATGCGCTCGAGATCTGCTTCCAATGGGTTTCTCCCTCGGGGAAGGCCCGAAGCATCGTAGCGAAGGCCTCGATCGATCTATCAGAGATGCTCTTCTTCTCCGGCGAAGGCGAGCATGAAGAGGATCGGCTCGTGCTCGAAAGGGACGTCGAGCTCCGGCCATGGCTTCCTGCTCCGCAAGAAGCTCCTGCAGCATCGGCGAAGCCTCAAGCCCCTGCGAATGCGAAGAAGGATCAGAAGAGTGCTTCCTCTTCCGCTTCGGCACCATCGAAGGGGAAGAAAGGGAGCATGAATTCGGAGGAGATTCCTCCCCTTCTTCTCCCCGGAGCTTCGATGAAGGTCCGAATCTCCGTCGATTCCCCCATCCTTCCTGATGCAGAGAGGCAAGGAGGAATCATCCTAAGATTCCACGGATTCTGCGCGAGGAATATCCCGCCTCGGTACTACTGCGCAGATTCTAGCGCGGATTCGAGCTTCTTTTCCATGGCTTTCCAAGTGCCGGGGCTCGAGGGATCGTGGTGGGAATCCATGCCTAGCTTGACGCGAGAAGCCAAGGAGAAGCTCGCCATAGCCAGGATCCATGGCGGGATCGTCGGAATCTCTGATTCGGCGCGAGAAGGATCGGATCATGCGCTGGATTCGGCAGATTCCGGGGCAGCAACGGCAGCTGCTGGGGGAGGAGCAGCGGAGCTGGAGAATCCGAGGATTCAGGAGAATCTACCGCCAGATGCCGATTCCTCAGATCCGCCGCGATTGCAGCAGCCGGATCGACGAAGCAGCGAATCGGCGATGATCTCCTGGGACTCTGATTCCAGCCATGTCAGGCGATTCCTCCCGAGCGCAGGAGCGAAGGAGCTGCGCGAGAGGATCCGGAAGAAGCAGAGATGGCATGGAGAGCTCGCTCGCTATGCCTCGAGCTCCGCGAGTGGATCAGCATCATCATCATCATCATCATCATCATCATCATCAGCAGCAGCAGCATCGAGGAAGGAGCATCTCGCCTTCAGCATCGATCTATCCCCATTGATCCAGCAAGAAGGAGCTACGGCAGCGCAGATCTCGAGCTCGGTGAGCCTGTATGCGCGGAGGAGGGAGCTTCTTGCAGCTGATCAGCAGAAGAATGGTGGTGGTGATGGTGAATCTGGTGAATCTGGTGAAGGTGAAGAAGCTCTGCGGCTATGGCAGAGCTTCTGCCCTCGGCTAGTCATCTGCGTGAGCACGAGCCGAGCTCTGAGGCCTGCCTGGGTCCCCCCTCCGAAGCCGAGCTCCGCCGAAACCCTAACCCTAATCAGGCCCAAGCTTCCGCCGTTCGACCAGAGGCTGAAGATGGCCATGGATGACTTCCGAGCTCTCGTGCAGGCTGCGGCCTTGTCGATCCTCGCGCTCGAGGAGAAGCTCCTCGCGGAGCATGCATCAGAGCTCAATGCAACAACTCTATGGAGTGACAGGCAAGAGAAAGATTGCATTGTTTGAGCTCTTCCTGAATTGATCTTTTTTTTAGGGTTTTTTGGGGGTCATCAGAGGTCACATGGCCTTGAGATTAGCCATGGATGCTTGCTGCTTGCTGCTGATGTTGTTGTTCTGTTGTTCTTCTTCTTCTAGCTCCCTAAATTTAGGGTTTTGGCTCATCAGAGGCACAGCTGCTTGATGCTGCTGCTGCTGTTGTTCTGTTGTCCTTCTTCTTTAAGCTCCCTCAATTTAGGGTTTTGGCTCATGAGACAGACATAGCCTGTGACAGTAGCCATGGAAGCTTGAGCTGCTGCTGCTGATGTTGTTGTTGTTGTTGTTCTTCTTCTTCTTCAAGCTTCCTAATTTTAGGGTTTTGGCTCATCAGAGACAGCCTGACAAGTAGCCATGGAAGCTTGAGCTGCTGCTAAAGTTGTTGTTGTTGTTGTTCTTCTTCTTTAAGCTTCCTAGTTTTAGGGTTTTGGCTCATCAGAGACAGCCTGACAGTAGCCATGGAAGCTTGATGTTGTTGCTGTTGTTGTTGTTGTTGTTCTTCTTCTTCTTCTCAGGGCGCAGCATACCGAGAAGCTGAAGGAGAAGCTCTCGGCCGAGCTCCATAGCTCAGGAGCTTGGCATAACCTCAAGGAGGAGATGAAAGGGAGGGTCCTGCGGATCGCGTCGGAGAAGCTCAAGCTGCTTCATCCTCTCGACGACGAAGAAGAAGCAGAAGCAGATCAGAATCGCTTCGTCTTCTACAACTCCCTCTACGCGCAGCTGACGAGAGCGATCGCGGAGTCGATCGACGATCTCGACGCAATGGTGAAAATCTGATCTCCCTGACATTGTTTGTGTTTCATGCAAAACCATGGCCATAGCTGCAAGAAGAGCTTGTTGGAAAACCAGATCAAGAGAAAAGACCCAATCAGAAGTAGTTGAAGATGATAGATTCTTCATGGCTATGGTGTTCTGAAGCTCTGATTGTTTTGAATTTCTGCCCATCTGCAGAGGAAAGAAGCTTTCCTGAATTTCGCAGAAGGCGGCCTCGAAGCATTGGGAGCCTCGACGAGAAGGCTGCATACATCGGAGCACTTGCGGCAGCTTGCCGATGAATACGAGGTCAGGGAATTAGAAGCTATGTTCTCCTTCTTCACTTGGTTTAGGGTTTAGGGATTAGGGTTTTTAGGGCCAAGAATTTTAGGGTTCAGGGTTTGTCCATGTTACAGGCTGATGGAGACCAGCTGTCGGCGAACAAGTGCTACGAGGAGATCCTGTCGCAAGGCGAATCGAGCCCCGATCGCTGGTTCGAATACGGCTTGTTCTGCATGAGGGTGAGATTTTGCTGTGCAGTGATGCCCATCCTTTAGACCTGCTAACCCTAAACCCTAAAACCTAAACCCTAAATCCTAGAACGAGCCATAGCCAGAGCTTCGGAGTGCGGAGACCTGCTAATAACCCTAACCACTACTGCAGGGAAAGCACAAAGAGCTCGGCAAGGCCGAGGAATGCTTCCGCGAATCCGTGAGCTTGCAGCCGGATCATGTCCCGAGCTTGCTCGCATTAGCTTGCCTTCTGTGGCATAGATCACTCTGCTCTCAAGCTGAAGTGGTCTTGCACAGGATTGTGGAGCTGCACCCTCCAGAAGAAGCCATTGCTTGGGTGCTCCTGGGCCAGGTAAAATGTCAACAAAGTTTGAGGAATCAAAGAGATTTGACATGGTCTATGTACTGGTACTCACAAAGATTTCCAGCTTCCATGGATTCACAGATTCATCTATCTAAAGGGCGCGATTCGATCGACGCGGAAGGAGGCAGCAGCAGCTGCTTCAGCCGCGCCGAGGCCCTGCATTCGGGCTCGAAAGATGCGCCCTCGGCAGTGCTTCGATCCGCTCTTCTACGGCATCCTTTCAGCTTGTCGTATTCGATCCACGAGTCGGGCGATCAAGAGCTTGTTCTTCCATCGAACGCATACATCGACGCTGCCCTGCTGCTGCTGGATCTTCATCTTCCCAAGGAAGCTGAAGCAGCTCTTGCGGCAGAGCATGCCGAATCTCCCGAATGCGGCATCGGATTCAAGCTATGCCTGGCGAGGGCAGCGCAGCTCTCGGGCGATTCCAGCAAGGCCCAGGATTTGATCAGAGAGGTCACTAGTTCCTTTGATGCACAGGCCGCGATCGCTGGCACAGCATGGATGTTGTTGGGCCATATCCACTACCTCAATGGCTCCTTTCGACAAGCCATCGACGCATATGAGCAGGTAATTAGCATCTGATGCAATCTACTCCATTTTGTTGTCTGATTTTGGGAGCTGAAATATCATTCATGTATATGTATATATATACACATGGAATCAGGCAACTTGTGCAATCTACTCCATCCTGTGTCTGATTTTGGGAGCTGAAATACATCATGTATATATATATATATATATATGTACATGGAATCAGGCAATTAGTGCAATCTACTCCATCTTGTGTCTGATTTTGGGACCTGAAACACTGTCATCATTTTTATACATGGAACCAGGTAATTAGTGCAATCTACTCCACATATTTGGTCTGATTTTGGGAGCTGAAAACTACATCATGTATATATACAAGGAATGAAAGCCTAAAATGATCCCCCCCTCCTCCCAATGCTTGTTTGCGATTCAGATGCATCGATGCGACCATGGCAAAGCCCACCAGTATTTGTCCCACAAGTTTGGATTTCTCGAGCTCGCCAGAAGCTATCTCTTCCATGAGCACGACATCGACAGCGCAAGACGCATCGCGGTCGAGCTCTGTGCGAGCAATCCCAGCAGCAGCAGCTCTTGGCTAATGGCTGGAATGGTGTTCTACGAAGCAGGTGACATGGAGAGCGCTCAAGCCGCGCTCGAAGAAGGGAATTTGCTGGATCCCTGGAGCTTCAAGATCTGGGCGTACTTGGCGCTTGTTTCCATGGCAGCCGACCGAATGGAGGCGGCAAAATTCGCATTCAAGCAAGCTCTGGAGTGTGTGGGATTCTTCCCTCCATTGCTTGTCGAAATCGCCGAGGCATTCCACGCAAAGGGCGAATCCCGGTCCTGTTCCCATCCTTTCTCTTGGGCTCTCTGATCTGATCCATATATACATAGAATCTGTACAAGCACTATGCCAATCTGATCTGTACATGTATGCTAAATTATCTGTTGTTGTTTCTGGCATCACAATCCATACATATATATACATAGAATCTGTACAAGTACTATGCCAATCTGTTGTTGTTTTCTGGCATCAGATCCATTTGCTTTCAGGGCTGAAACATGTAACTCTTGCTGATCTATGTTCTCAGGGCTGCTGAAATGGCTCTGCACAAGCTGTGCCAAGGCCACAACGGGGCCCTCGCTTCAACACTGGCATGGGAGGCTGGCTCTTGGCACCAGAAACTTCACCTCGCGAGGAAGATAGCCGATGACGATTGGCAAGGAGGCGATGCGGAGGATCGTCATGGAGGTGGCTACGATCCGCTTCGTTCTGCGCTGGAGATAGCAGCAAAGGCTCGATCCCCACGCGCTGATGACAAGGATCGCGCAGGTAATTCAGACACCCATTTGGAAGAGCTTCAAGCATTGGCATGTGCATAGTGAAATGGAGCCAAGCAGAGTATAGAAGCTTTTCCATGACTGGTACATTACAAGCTTTTCCATGACTGGTACATGCTCTTCCTGAGGCAAACAGAAGAAGCTTTCCCCAATGACTGGTACATGGTCTTTTCCTGAGGCAAATAGAGAAGCTTTGCTTGCTCATGGCCCTTTAGTTGAGGCAAATGGAGAGCTTCTCCATAACCGATCATGGCTCAAAATTGAGAGCGACTGGTCATGGCCTTGCTAGTTTCAGAGCCAAATTTAGAGCTTTTCCATAACTGGTCATGGCTTTCTTGAGGCGAATTGAAAGCTTTTTCATGACTCTTTTCGTTGAGGCAATTTGAGGGCTTTTCCATAACTGGTCATGGCTTTTCCTTGAGACAAATACAGAGCATTTCCATGACTGATCATGGCCTTCCTGAGGCAAATTGAGAGCTTTTCCATGAGTGTTCATGGCCTTCTTGAGGCAAAATTCCACTGCCCTAACGAGAGAAACTCCAATCTGTGTAAAGAAACAAGAGCGAAATGATCGAAAGAAGCTTCGAATTCTCGCTTTCTTTCCGCGTTGATTTCCGCCTCCTCGCTTCAGTTGCACACTACATGTGGATGATGCAAAGCCTCCACCAGTCTGACTCCTGATCAGTCCAACACAGTCCAACAAACAAAAGGATGGGAAACATGAACCTTCTTTTGCTTACAATGTTAGCAAAAGATGTGCCAAAAAGGCTTGAATGCATGCATGCTCTCGGATTGCTGGCAGAGTTTTTGTCTTTCCTTGCAACATACTCAAAAGCTGCAGCACGGAGACATGGAATCTGTGCATTTCATTCCAAAATAACAGCATCTGTTCCTCCATTTGCATCAATATACAACAGAGACAAGAGGCTTCAAAGTTGCATTGAATAATCACAGCAAAGCAGCTTTGCTTTGTGATCAAGCCAAAGTCTGGCATTAACCAAATCTGGTCATTGTATATACATGTGGTATCACCAGATCTTTCTTTATACATACCTGCAGAGGCGGATTGAAGGCGATTCTTCTTCTTCTTCTTCTTCCACTCCCCTGGGTATTTTATTCCTTGCTTACATTACAAAGAATCATCAGCAGGCTCTTGCCAGAAGAATGTGGTATATTACAAAGCAGCAATTGGGAGAGAGGTGTAAAGGCGCCGATTCTCTCGATCCCCTGCTCGACGACAAATCCTGCATTGTTGATTGGAACAGGGCACCCAAACATCAAATAACCAGAAAACCCAAGCACGCACAACTGCATATCATATATGTGGGATCTTCTTCACTGGCGAATCTTCGGCCTTTTATAACTTTCCTTATTGTTGGCTGGTCTCAAGCTCTCCATATCCAGTTGCGCTTTCCTCCCCCTAGGGCTCCTTATCACTCCAAGGGGTGCTCCTATGGTGATCAGGAAGCCGGGGGGCCGATGGAGAGACGTGCTCGACGAGATGGTTAGGGGCATATTCTCGGATCGACGATCTGATGGTTGGGGCTACCAAATTGAGAGCCCATGGTTAGGGCTGACAAATCTGGCGCTAGTCGGGGATTTGATCAGATCGACGATGATGGGTAGCTAGCAAGGGTTTTCATCAGATGGGCAGCTAGGGTTTCATCGGATCGACGCTGATGGGCTGCTAAGCTATGGTCCTCATCGGATTGACGCTGATGGGCAGCTAAGCTAGGGTTCTCATCGGATCGACGCTGATGGGCAGCTAAGCTAGGGTTCTCATCAGATCGACGATGATGGGCAGCTAGGGTTTCATCGGATCAACGAGGATGGGGAGCTAGGGTTTCATCGGATCGACGATGATGGGGCAGCTAGGGTTTCATCGGATCGACGATGATGGGGCAGCTAGTGTTTCATCGGATTGACGATGATGGGGCAGCTAGGGTTCTCATCAGATGGGCAGCTAGGAATCTCATCGGATCGACAACGATGGGCAGCTAAGCTAGGGTTCTCATCGGATCGACGAAATGGGCAGCTAAGCTAGGGTTCTCATCGGATCGACGAAATGGGCAGCTAAGCTAGGGTTCTCATCAGATCGACGAAATGGGCAGCTAAGCTAGGGTTCTCATCGGATCGACGAAATGGGCAGCTAAGCTAGGGTTCTCATCAGATCGACGAAATGGGAAGCTAAGCTAGGGTTCTCATCGGATTGACGAAATGGGCAGCTAAGCTAGGAATGTCATCGGATCGACGAAACGGGTAGCCAAGCTAGGGTTTTTCATCAGATGGATGGAAAGGATGATGATAAATAGGGTTTACATACCGAATGTGGCAAGCCAAAGGATCAGGGAGGTTCTTTCATCGCCGCGAGCCGATCCCGGCACGCGAGATTTAGGGTTTCCGTGAACCTCTTGGGGATTAGGGTTTCCTTAGTACCATGTGGGGATTAAGGTTTTCCTTAGTACCCACTTGTTGGGGATTAGGGTTTCCTTGAACCTCCTGGGGATTAGGGTTTTCCTGAGTACCCACTTGTTGGGGATTAGGGTTTCCTTGAACCTCCTAGGGATTAGGGCTTCCTTAGTACCCACTTGTTGGGGATTAGGGTTTCGCGTAGTTGCTTCAGAGGGAGATGCGGTCGAGGAGCGCGGCGGAGAGGAGCTGGTTCCAGGTGTCGGGGAGGCCGGGGAGGCACCAGTGGCTGCAATCCTGGCGGTTGATCGGGCGGGGCTGCGACGGGCCGACGTGGTAGATCGAAGGGTGGGCGTCGCGCCGCAGCTCCGAGAGCCGCGTGATGTCGAGCAGCTGCGCGGCGCCGCCGAGCTCCCGCACCTCGCGCCCGATCACCTCATTAGTCCAATATGATGGCTCTGAATCAATCCCTTCTTCTCCTCCTCCTCCTCCTCCTCCTCCTCCTCCTCCTGAATCTTCTCTGAAAGCGCTGCTGGTGTTCACGGGCTGCGAGGGCTCCGTCTCGAGATGGCATTGCCCGCCCGTTCTCCACGTCCCGCCGCTGGACATGGCCGAAAAAAAACCCACGATCAACCGACGATTCCAACCCTAAACCCTAAACCCTAATCCTTAATCCCTAAATCCTAAATCCTAACCGCCCACGATCAACCTACGGTTCCAACCCCAAATACCCTAATCCCTTATCCCTAAACCCTAATGCCCACGATCAACTGATCATTCCGACCCCAAAAACCCTAATCCCTGATCCCTAAACCCTAAACCCTAAATCCTAAACCCTAAACCCTAAACCCTAATCCTTAATCCCTAAATCCCAAATCCTAACTGCCCACGATCAACCAACGGTTCCAACCCCAAATACCCTAATCCCTTATCCCTAAACCCTAAACCATAATGCCCACGATCAACTGATGATTCCGACCCCAAAAACCCTAACCCCTGATCCCTAAACCCTAAACCCTAAATCCTAACCGCCCACGATCAACCGACGATTCCAACCCCAAAAACCCTAATCTCTAAACCCTAAACCCTAAACCCTAAACCCTAAATCCTAACTGCCCACAATCAACCAACGATTCCAACCCCAAAAACCCTAATCTCTAATCCCTAAACCCTAACCACCCACGATCAACCAACAATTCCAACCCCAAAAACCCAAATCCCTAAAGCCTAAACCCTCATCCCTAATCTCTAAACCCTTAATCCCAACCTCCCACGATCAACCATCGATTCCCATGCCACCCCAAATACCCTAATCCCTAAACCCTAATCCCTAAACCCTAACCCCTAAACCCTAATCTCTAAACCCTAAATCCTAACAGCCCATGATCGACCAATGATTCCAGCCCCAAAAACCCTAATCCCTAAACCCTAAACCCTGAACCCTACTACACAAGCAAGACGAAGAAGGTCCAGCCGTGGCCATGGCCAAGAGGCATCGGATCGTCGAGGGGGGGGGGCGGCTTACGTGAAATGGACGGGGGCGTAGGTGCGGAAGAAGACGCGCGTGGTGGTGAGGTCGACGTGGGCGCTCACCCACGCGCGCCACGTGCGCATCATCGCCGCAAACGCCGCCTTCACCTCCATGCTCTTGTTCACACGCTCATCAGCGCCGGTTTGGAAGTAGCATCCCCTGCAAAGCCACGGGATCGACGGGTCAGAAGGATCCAGATATTGGGAAGGATCGAAAGGGAAGTCGATAGGTTGATCCCAAGGATAGATCGAAGGATCGAAAGAGGTAACCGAGGGGTTGATCGCAAGGAGAGGTCGAAGGATCGATCAAAGCTGAATCGATGGATGAAATCGAGGTATCCACGGATTGGATCAACGGATCGATCGATGGAAGGAGGGAAGAAAATCGATGGGTATAGATCCAAGGATGGATCGAAGGGGGCGATCAGAGATGAATCGATGGATACCGGTCGAAGACCTTGTCAACGGATCGATCGATGGATCGATCGATCGAAACACGGAGCGATCAAAAGGGATTCGGATGGGGATCGATCGATCGATCGTACCCGCGGATCGTCTTCTCGTAGTTCCACCAGTGGCCGGAGTTGAAGACGATGGCGTGGGCGCGGGGCGCCCACCGCGGCGAGCTCCAGTCCATGGTGTCGAGGCGGAGCACAGTGCGAACGCCCTCGGGAGCATGCTTCGGGGCCCTCGTCTGCGGCACCAGGAACGGAGATCGGTAGTACTCGACGTGGCAATCGTAGGACTCGAACCTGAAGTCGAGGGATCCCTTGTGCTTGCTGATCGGCTCCCCGTTCACCTCGTACACTCGCGTGCTCCCGTTCGCCGCCTCCCGCAGCAGGCACAGCATCGACTCCCACTGGTTCCTCCCCAGCGAATCGCCCACAAACACCAGCCTCTTCCCCCTCAGCCTCTCCAGCAGCTCCCGCCCATCGAACCTGCGCACCCACCCACGAATCGGCATTATCGATCGGAATATTCGATTCCGATTCCGATTCCGATTCCGATTCCGATTCCGATTCCGATTCCGATTCGCTTCGCTGCACCCTAATCGGGATCGATCGGCTTCGATCGGACCACTGCGTGTGATCGGATGGATTGGATTCCATCGGATGGATCGATCGCACCAGGTAATAGGATCGATCGGATTAGGTAATAGGATGGATCGGACCAGGTAATCGGATCGATTGGAGCAGGTAAGGATCGATCGCACCAGGTAATAGGATCGATCGCACCAGGTAATTGGATCGATCGGACCAGGTGATGGGATTGATCAGACCAGGTGATCGGATCGATCGGACCAGGTAATCAGATCAATCAGACCAGGTAATCGGATCAATCGGACCGGGTGATCGGATCGATTGGATTATATCGCACCAGGTAATTGGATTCAATCAAAACCCTAATTGGGTTCCACCGGATTCGATCCCAACCTAATCGCCTTTCCTAATCGGATCCGAGAGTCCCACCCTAATCCGGATTCCATGTCGCACCCTGATCCGATTGTAAATCGGATTCGATCGAAACCAGGTACGATTGGACCGTAATCAAACGTCGATCGCGCCAGGTATACATAATCGGATTGTAACCGAATTCCGATCGAGCCCTAATTGGGATCCGTATCGGAGATTCGATCGACACCAGGCGATCAGATCGGGCCGCGGGCTTCCTTTTACCTCGGGATCTCGCACCTCGTGGGCTTCCAGCTCCACCTCAGGTACCCATCATCCGGCCTCCCATTCTCTTGGCACCGGAAGCCGTCGTCGATGAAGGGGCAAGCCGCGGACGAGTAGAGCGGGAGGCTCTCGTCGCGAACCCACGATCCATCCAGCACATCGCAATCGCCGCCTTCTTCGCTGGCCCCGCTCCCGATCCTGTTAGATTCCCTCATCGGAGAATCGTGCGATCGATCGCTTGCTCCAGAGCGAGGATCGGTGGTGGAATCGTCGCTCTCCTCGGCTCCGGGGCTGGGACCGATGCTGGAATCGTTGCTCTCCCCGGCTCCGAAGCTAGGATCGATGCTGGAATTGTTGCGCTCCTCGGCTCCGTAGCCAGGATCAATGCTTGGACCGTAGCTACGATCGCTCGACGATGGTGCGGAGGAGAGACTCTCCGCGCGATTCCTCGCCGGGGCGAGATTGTTGTGGGGGGAGGAGGAGGAGGAGGAGGAGGAGGAGGAGAAGGAGCGGATGCGGGCTATGTCGAGGTTGAGGATTAAGCCGCCGAGGGGATTCGCGGGGGGGAAGCGGAGCAGATCGAAGCCGAGGAAGCAGGCGGTGAGGAGCAGGAAGAAGGAGCAGAGGAGGAGGAGGAAGGAGGAGGAGGAGGAGGAGGAGAGGCTGCAGACGGAGAAGAGCCGGGAGGGCGATGGCGGCGATGGGCTCTGCTGCTTGTGCGGAGGAGGAGGCGGAGGAGCCATGGCAAGAGGGTTGGTCTGCTTTTCTTCCCTGAGCTTTTGCAGAGAAGGAAAACAAGAGATGGAGATGGAGATGGAGATGGAGATGGAGAAGAAGCAAGAACTGAGAAGGAAAAACAGAGATGGAGATGGAGGTGGAGATGGAGATGGAGATGGAGATGGAGAGCTTTAAGGAACGAAGAAGAACAGAGAAGAGAAGAAGAGGCCGCCACGAAGAGTGATGATTTCTCAGTACTCTGTTTTTCTTTCTTCTTTCTTTCTCAGAAAACAGAAGGAAAAACCAAAACACCAAAAAACAAACAGAACTCACAACAAACAACGAGCTTTCGTAATACGTATGTTCGTTCGCACGTACGCACGTACGTACGTACGGCCGTATACTTCCAGCTGCGCGTACATACGGTGCGCGCATACGTATGTATACGCGCCGTGTGCATTACGTCCTTGGCCGGAATACCGTACGTACAAGACGTCGGCGACGAGCAGTAGAAATAGCAATAGCAGTAGCAGCAGAAGCAGAAGCAGAAGCAGAAGCAGAAGCAGAAGCAGTAGAGGTAGCAACAGTTACAGTAGCAGTAGTAGTAGTAACAGTAGCAGTATTAACAATAGCAGCATCCGTAGCAGTAGTAGAATTGCTACAGAACACAAGAGTAGCAATAGTAGCAACAACAACAACAACAACAGCAGCAACAGCAACAGCAACAGCAACAGCAACAGCAGCAACAACAATAGTAGTAGTAGTATAGTAGCATCAGCTTTAGAACTGCTACAGAACACGGGACTTTACGATACGGAAGCCTTTTTTCCCCAGCATTGTCTTCTCTCGCTCGCCTGTTCGAAGCTCCAGCTCGATCTGTATCTACCCATCGATCCATCCATTTGCATGAAGACGCAGTTCCCCACAGCTCTCGAAGACAGACATCCGCTGCACTCTGTTAGGTCGGGAAAAGAAAAAATAAAAGAAGAGAGAACAACAGAGGGCGCAAAAGCGAAACAAAGGAGCAGAGAGAGAGAGAGAGAGAGAGAGAGAGAGAGAGTGACCAGACAGAGAGACCGATGGAATGATGGTTGATGATGTCGTAGAGCGCCCGACGTGGCCCCACTGCAGACTCTGCTCTGCTCTGCTTTGCTTTGCTCTGCTCTGCTCTTCGCACGCCTTTTACTGTTCGTTGCACGGCGATGATATAACTGCTGGGGGGAGCCATCCGCAGTTAGCTGTACATCTGCTTCCTCCGATATATACACACAGATCCACCGACTGACTGCTAGCGCTTTCGACGCTAAACATGTCGCCAGAAGCTCGACGGGAAAGCCCTCGCAAGCCGAGCTGGAGTTTTTCATTTAGCTGGTGCCCCCAAACTGTGTTAGCCGACATCTGACATTCGCGAGCTGCATGCCATGTCCCGATGACTCTCACCCATGCATCTCCTGTACTACACTGGGGAAAACAGGAACAAGCCGGAGTCTGTGTTGCGTGCTTTTCGCCTTCTGCACCACCCAAAGAAGAGGAGACTAATTAAAAAGATGCGTGAAAACGAAGAAGAAGTTAGCATTTTGCAATTGTTCCAGCCCTCAAGAATGGGGGCACAAAGAGATGGTTGATGAAGCTCAAGGGAAAGACTTCGTCTTTTGCTTTAATCAGCCAAAGTGTTTCGAAAGAGATTGATTTAGATGTGATCAAGGCATTTTAGCTGTTCTAATTCCTTCTTCGAGAGTCGGGGACCACCCTCTCGTCGGAAAATCGGCGAAAAAAGCTCCCATTGGAATCTGCAAAACCTTCTTCCGCGATCCGACACTTGTCACAGAATCGGAATCGGTCCAACGCAGACTCAACAAACTTTCCAACCACAACTGACTAAGGAACAGCAGCGGCGGCGAATCGCATGATTTCTGTGCTCTTCAACATCATTCTGCAGTAGCACACCTCTGAAAAATGCGCACTACCGAAGAAGAAGAGACGGCCAGTAGGCAATGATCACTACATGTTTACAAGTTTCAAAAACTTCCTGTTCTCCATACATGCTCTCAAGCTGGAATTCTGAAGTTTTGCTCGCGATTGACATCGCATCCGTCAATCGCATCCAAAAAAAAATGGACATGTTCCAGCATACATTTGCAGAACCCAGAATAAACCATGAATGAGGCACATGTGTGAAGCAAAGACCACAAAACATGGAGATTCTCTCAATTCGGTAGCTTGCAGCAAACCTAGCTTCTTACCATATACGGAACATTCTCTTGATTGCCTCCAATCGTATTCTTCTCCCTGGATATAATTAATGTTAGAGGTAGGCACCAACATGGGCCGATTGTGCATCAACACCGCACTATAAATTGCAGCTCCAACATGTAATTTGAAGATACTTTGCAACTCCGCTACATCTTTAACAAAAATCCTAACCTGAGGTATGTTAGACATACTCCAGACTATATATACATGGACCAAATGATGATTGTATACTTCTGTATATAGCATAAATGAGGACATGTATACAAGTCAACATGTCCATCGAAACCTTATTTCTACTATGCCTATCTCTTCTCCTGAACAGGTACCAGTGTAGACCGACCATTTCTCCACTTCACTCCGAAATGTGGCTCTCAACAGGAAACAACTCTTGCATGCTGCCGTGATGCACAAAAGACCGAAAGTAAGTCTCTAGAAACAAACGATGCAATCGATGCAGATCTAGAATTCAGTAATATCACTAGTGCATATCTAGTAACTAAAACAGCATATAGATTCACAGAAAATGGCTCGAACCTGTCACCGAGGACTTCAATAATATCACTAGTGACCATGCTACGTTTCTTCCGCAAAAAGGCTGTGGAGGCGGCCTTTCGGAGTAGAAGTGAACCAGCCATACCCGCAACTATTGCAGGGTTCTTGGACAAAAACCTGCATTGAGTATCAATCAATACGACTAGCATGTTCATCATACAGGATCTAAATTCCATTCAGAAGAAAGGGGAGGGGTAAGCTGAACCTTTCTTCTAGAAACATCTTTGAGCCAGTATTTCCACCATCTGCAAAGAAAGCACGAGCCCATGCCATAAAGATGCCAATGCTGTTATTACAAGAACACCAAGTGATCAGCACTTCAGGTCATCCATGATTTGATAGAGAGAAAAAGCAGCTAAGAAGAACCTTCCAGATAGGACATCCCCTTGGCCACCACAACGACGAGGAGATCCAAAAACTCCAGAAGTGACAGCTGCAAGCAAATGTAATATTCAGCTACAGATTCTGATTCTTTGCTTATGTCAATTACTGAAACAGAAAATCCAACTTCACTGATATGTTAAGACCTGAGACACCATCACTGATGTTGTCCACATTCCCTTTTTGTACGATTGTGACTCCTCCCATCCTATATTAAATGAAGAATATGAATGTCATTACCAAAAGTTCTAGTCATAAAAGGCATGTAAAAACGACTGTATGTAAAACTTCAGAAAGCTATTACAAAACTTCCAAGAGGGAAAGAACTATTTTGGTTAAGCATGATTTTAAGTCTCCAAGAGTAGCTGTACACCAAGTGATTTATATTTATGGAAATGGTTCCCAAGCTGTCTTGTATCTTAGTAACCTATGATGCATTCGATATTCTAAAGACAACGATCCCCTCCAATCCC
>JBBBWG010027546.1:27500-36004 GCA_037176905.1 Azolla pinnata | reverse complement strand
ATCAAATCCCATATAACATTTCTATGCTGCCATGAGCACTCAAAATTCAAGTATCAAAAGAATAGAGATGCAAAAAAAGGAAAGAGTACTATTTTGGTTAAGCATGATTTTAAGTCTCCAAGAGTAGCTGTACACCAAGTGATTTATATTTATGGAAATGGATCCCAAGCTGTCTTGTATCTTAGTAACCTATGATGCATTCGATATTCTAAAGACAACGATCCCCTCCAATCCCATCAAATCCCATATAACATTTCTATGCTGCCATGAGCACTCAAAATTCAAGTATCAAAAGAATAGAGATGCAAAAAAGGAAAGAGAAAAATATACTGAGAATTGAAGCAAAAAAGCATGACCCAAAATCTTACTCTCCCGCAAGTCGTTTTAATTGGCTGAGAAGATCTCCATTCAGAGCTTTTGAATCATCAGAGCCCATTATCTTTGCTACCAAGCGCTTGTGCTCATTGACGTTAGGAGTCAAAATTGCTAACGGGTAGCCGCAGACTAGCTCCGGTTTATTGGTGATCAAGAAAAGCCCATCCTTTGGCACAAAATACACAGATAAATTCAAGCACAAAAAGCATAGAAGCTCAGTTGTGAGCATTCTTCTTTGTAAAAGTAAAATGTAAAGTAGGAAAACAATGTGACGTGCAGTATATTTGCCCAATAAAGCTACCCATATAAAAATCTTATATATGGAAGAGTTGGTACAGTTTAAAGCAAGTTTTAAGCTGCAGTCTGAGAATTAATCACCAAAGAAAGCAGCTCAAACTTGAACCTTCCAAGTAGAAATGTGTAGGTGTGTAGAACGCCTAGAAACAAAGCACATTGGCTTCTATATATAACTTTCCAGCTGAAGAAGAAATGAGTACCCCATCAATCACTAAGGGAATATCTTTCTGCTTCGCACGCTGGATTATCTCAGTGACACAATCCTGTAGCACAGTGTCCAGCTTATAGTAAGTGATCCTTTTACAAACTGAATGGCTACAAATTACATCAGATAGTACAATTTCCTACCAGTAAGAATGGATCCCTGCCAAGACCAGGACCAATAATAAGACAATCAAAACGATCCAGCCATCGACTGACTTCATTTAGAACACTTTCAAGGAATAGCCTTTCATTGCCCCTGAAGACATTGAAAGCTACTCACATGAGGATGGAGAGGCTCAAAAAAACGAAAATATTTCAATACAATTCTCCACGGAAGCAAAACTTAAACAGACTTCACATCGTGGGATTCCTCAAGTATGGGATGAACGATGAGTTCCGGACTATAGCTTTTTATCACCGTGGCAGCTCCTTGCGTACAGAAAACATGCGAAAGATCTGCACCCTGCACACCAATGCATTTTCGTTTAGGAACTATACATTTCACCTGAGCACACCGATAAATCTGTATATCATTAAACGAACCCCAAGAACTGATATAAATGGTTTCACCATAAGATTGCATGTCATTCATAAGGTCTGTTACACTTTACTGACATCACTGGCCTCATCAATTCTGCAAATTCCAGGTTATTTTTGTTCTCATCCCAGGGTTTCTTTTTTGGCAGGCATTGTTTGGAAACCAGGATATCGAGATACATTGCATGCGCATGTAGCAAAGGTTTCACGCACTTCTATAAAGGACTATCTTTTTTTCATTGTGTCCTGTTTTCCAATCAGGTTATTTAGATGGGCACAGTGAGATGTTAATGCGATTCACACAGTGTGATAGTCTTAGCTGGATTTCAAACTACGATGTATGATTATCCTCCAGTATTTTCTTCTTGATTGTTCATTCTGCTCGATCATCATCGACGATGAAATCATGCTTCTTTCACTCATTCCATCACAACACCAAGAAGATAGAATATGGCACATTGCTCTTTCATCCTTGTTCGAATACCAATAATGTAGCACATGTCAGATTGCTCTTTTACATTCATTCTAATTCTCAATACTCATATTGTTGCAAACATATTACTTCTTCACCTTCAATTCCAATTCTCAATACAGCTAATGCAATAAAGCACACGTTGCTCTTTCACCTACATTTGGAGATTCTTTCAATGTTGGTGAAAGAGTCGTATGGTTGCGAGCATATTACTCTTTCACCTTCATTCCAATCCTCAAATCAAGTCAGGTAGTAAAGCACCCGATGCTCTTTCACCTACATTTCGTTATTTTTCGATGCTTGAATGTGCGAGAATGAATAAGCTTGCGACAAGTTGGGCGCATGATGAGCACAACGACAAATATTGCTTTGCCAATAGTCCGAGTTCATGTTGGCCAAGATATTGCTACGTAACTAGGAAGCTCCGCAAATGCGATGGAAGCTCTATCCAAAGAGTGCACTTGATACGACAGGTGATTAAAAACATGCCGAAAGCTTACCACTTTGAGCGCAGAAATGGCAGCGAAGTACGGAGCCCCCGTGTATTCTCTACATCCTCCAATCACAGCCACTTTACCTGAAAGAAGAAGTGGAGCAGGAGAAGCAAGATGAGACGGAGTAGATAGAAAAGACAAAGCGCGCGCGGGACAGAGAGAGAGAGAGAGGGGGGGGGGGGGGAGAGGAAGATACCAACCTGGCCTTTGTGGCGGAAGGAAGAGAGGCGGGGAACGATCGCTTGCAAGGCATGAATGGTGGAAGAGACGTCTGCGGAGAGGTGGGAGGTCGCCATGGAAGCCCGAAAACGGCAACAAGAAGAAGAAGAAGGAGAAGAAGACGACGCCGATGATGATGAAGACGAAGATGAGGAAGACGATGGCGATGGAGCAGCAGCGAATCGCGAGACGAGGACCGTGTTGGCGAGGCGAACAGGAACTCTGCTCGCAAGCATCTCGTCGCTTTTCTCTTCTCTGTGTTGTTCTCTCTGTGCCCAAGAAAGAGAAGGAAAAACAATGCTTCGCATTTCTTCGCAATTCACCGAATTCTACTTTCCGTATATTCCCGAAAATACCCCTCTTCCTACCGTATGTGGGCTTGCATGTATGTATGTACGTATGTATGTACGTATGTACGTACGTACGTACGTACGTATGTATGTATGTAGGTTTGTGTGCATGTGTGTGCGTGTTCGTATGTATGTGTGTGCATGCATGTGTGTGTGCATGTATGTATACTTGTGTCTATGCATGCCCCTGGCCCTACTTTCCTTATATTCCCCGAAAATGCCCCTTTTCTACTGTATGTATGCTTGTATGTATGTATGTATGTATGTAGGTTTGGGTGCATGTGTGTGTGTGTGTATGTATGTATGTATATTTGCATGTATGCATTCATGATGCATGCATGCATGGATGTATGTTGTGCGTGTTGATGCGGGCATGCGTTATGTGTGTGTGTATGTATGTATGTCATGCATGCATGGATGTATGTTGTGCGTGCTGATGCAGGCATGCGTTATGTGTGTGTGTATGTATGTATGTATGTATGTATGTCAAGCGGACTGCATCCATACATGTGTGCGCATGTGCATTTTTTACAGAAAGAAATGCTCTTCCCCAACTTCTTCATCGACATCACGAACACTCGAATGCTACGAAAATCTCATTGATTCGTATCTTGATAAAACTAACTCGGAGCTTCAATATCTTGAGGCCAATATAGTTTCGAAATAGTTCGAAGGCCGTAGGTTCAAACACTCAACTCGAAAGCATCAAGACAACCCTGTTATTTTATTTAATAAACCCTATGCACTGACGAATGGGATTTCATTAGCGCTAATAGCTCTCCCACGGCTACGACTTCATGCATGCCAGCCGATGCTATCCAGACTAGCTAATGCGTCAACGCTCCTTCAACATGTAATGACAGTTTATGAAGGAATATTATCGAGTCATGTGAAGACCAGAGACTCATCTTTGACACCAGCCATTCGAATCGCTTCGGATCCTTCACAAATTCAAGGTCATGATGCCAATGAAGTTGAAGTGGATCGAACGACCAGAGTGACCGGCTCGCACCATTATCAAGGTCATAATATCTAGTATTAAGAACATTCTAGAACATTCTAGAACATTCTAGAACATTCCAGAACATCCCAAAAAGATTTAAAAAAAACATCGCACTGTTCTCTGTTCTCCCCCTCGAGCTCTAAGACCATGACATCTGTTCTCCCCCTCGGCCGTAGCTACTCTGGCTCGTGGTCCAAACAGACTTTGGCCACTGGGGAGCCAGAACGATGTACGTATTCCGCTTCACTTGTGGTCCAAAAGCAGACACTCCACAGCAGATGCATGTGTCTTGAGCCTTCCATCGTACCATTCCAAGCTTCAGCATCGCAGCGCCGATAGGGCCCAGCCAATTTACTGCCTCGGAGACGTAACGAAATTGGGGATCGATCGGAGATCGAACGACAAGATACATACTTCATTCTTGCATGTTAGCATCAGGAATTGAAATCGCTGATGAATGTCTGGTCTTTTTAGGTGGCAGGGCAGTGTCTGATCACTACATGGAGCCATGGCATCACCACCATCATCACCATCACCATCATCATCATCATCATCATCATCATCAACTCTGACAGGTTATAAAGACGACGAAGAAGCAGCAGCAGCTCGATGAATGCCTCTGATACTGCCATTGGCATCGAAAGCACACCGACGAAAGTACCCAAAGATCAGCAGTGCTCAACGCGCTGCTGTCGAAATCCCGCAGAGCTTTTTTTGAGCATTCAAATCACAGCATGATGTCCCCGGAATGCAGTAAAGGAAACAGAGCACCAGCAACAGCAAGATTGTGACATAAGAACACCATGTGCTGCTGCTGCTGCTGATGATGATGGTGGTGCTGCTGGTGATTGAGGATGCATTGCATGAATAATGCCCCAAGAGCAGATTTCAATGGGCACTTGATTATTCTGAATTTCCGCTCTTCGATCGCAGCAAACGGCGTTCTGTTTCTCACCGTCTTCGATCCAGCTCTGGACATCGCCATGACTTCTATTCGATCCAATCTGCCAATGCATTCATTCACTACAACTATCTGCTTTGACCTCGACCCGCAGCTCCGGATTTGTCTGCTCCGATCTCGCTTTCCCTTCCCTTCTTCGCCACCGTCAACAGTCTCTTTTTCGGGCCTCGCATTATATGATCATGATAATGACCAGAGATCATCAGAACAGGATTTTCGCAGTCCAATCAGATGGACCCCAAACCGACCAGAAGATGGCACGAATCAACAGGGATTTCTGTCATTCCAAAGAAAGCACAACACCATATCTAACTGTGGAAGCTCCCTTCCACCGAGATTGCCCCTCATTTTTCTGATGATTTGGCAAAGAGGCCCACATCGAAGCAGCAGCAAGCATCATGCCGTTTCTGCGATTGCTTTCTCGCCCGAGTAGTTGCGAATGAAACGGCCCATCCGATTGGAAAAGATTTGACAAGGGCAAATGGTGGTCACCATCCATAGCCCTGGAAGTTGTTGTTAGCCCTTACTGTGCATCAAAAGCCTTGTTTTAACCCGTCTTTTCCTCGCCCAGCTTACGGAAGAGCACATCATCATCGCTTTCTCTTTCTTCGCACACATCTAGCTCGATCTCTGTTTCATGGATCACAGCTCACCATGTATGAACAACAAAAACAAAAACAGCGGAAAAGATCTCTCACGTACCTACCGCCACCGATCATCGATCGTCGCAGCTCTCTGCCTCTTCTCTACATAGCTTGCAAGCCACGACCAACCACAAAGCACGAGAATGACGATAAGGAGAGCCTTGTGAAGTGCACCAACCAACCAACCAACCAGCCAACCAACCAGCCAAGCAATGTCCAAAATCTGGATGCTTTCAAAGCATGATTGTTACCTCCGGCACTTACAAATCATCTCCATCCCTTCACTTCTCGAAACTTTGTTCCAGAATTTCCTCTTGCTTGATTGAATCCCTGTTTCCCAAATCACTGTTCTTGTTGCTTTAACATGTGACCAGCGCGCAGCTTCCAGCAAAGAGAAAGCAAGCCCCAATTCATATTGGGGTGATGGCTTTAAAAGCCAGTCTGCAGTCCCACAGTTGATTCCATGCCTTGAGACAAAAATATATACATGCTGACTATCTTGTTTATAAGGGCACATCCACAGCGAGCGAAAGAGCTGCGGGGATGTATAGAAGGGCACACCACCACATTGCATTTTCCACAGATCATAGACGCATGATCGGACAAGAAAAGCGACAGTAAATATACACAATAGTGATATAATATGCTGATCGATTCCAGCGGCATGCATCACCATCGCGCGTCTGTTTTCCAACCTTATAATGTCCTCCCGACATATCGCCATGCAAAGGAGAAAAAGGACCCACGATGGAAGTCGGAGGGATGCCATATTCTGTTTACCCTGAGGGGCACTCGCTCGATGCGGGCAGTAAAACCATGCGCGCATGGGATCAGGATCGGGCTTCGGAGGTGGCCGACTAGAGCCCAATCCAAGCGGATCGACATCGACAAACATACGAGTATATGAAGCTTTTAGATGCGCTCAGCAAGCATGGCATTGTCTTCTTCCGCGAGGATTTCGGCATAGAGGAGCTCATTCCACACATCAGGGACCCCGGGGAGGCACCAATGGAGGCAATCTTGGCCAGTCTGGCCGGGCCGATACTTGGAGATGTGAGCCTCATCGCGGAACTGCGAGATATACGTGACATTGAGCAAGCGAATCCTCGTCCCAAAGGTGGCGCTCTCGGCGCCGGGGTCCGACACAGCACGGCCGCTGATGTTCTTGCTCTCGACAGGAACAAAGCCGGCATCGCATCGGCCTCCGGAATCCCAATCTCCGTCGAAGAAGTGCCTCGGAGACAACGATCTCATGTACACGCGGGCTCGTCTTGTCGCGACCTGGCGTGCTAGGCGCTCGTCGAGCCATTCCGCAACCTTCTGCATCGTGAAGTTGCGAGCTGCCCCCAAGTCCCTCATGACCCGATCCTGCGCCCCCACGGGCTTCCCTGCCGCATGCATCACCCACTTGTTTGCTCTCATCTTCCCCCTGTTCCAGTGGTGCCCCGTGTTCAGCACCAGCACATCCATCGCCGCGATGTGCTTCTGTATGAACGCCGCCGGGCGATCGAGATGCATCGCATACTCTGTATCTTTCCTCGCCTTGTCCAGCGGCTCCACCTCGCACAAGGTTGCCGACCAGTAGTAGATCACCGTCGTGTTGCTCTCCACGAACCTCTGCGCTATGCCCTCGGCGCGGAGCTCCCCTTTCTTCTTCACGAGGCCGTAGCGCCTGCCCACGTCTTCGACGGGCACCTCGTCGTCCCCGCCCGTGAGCATGCACATCAGCGATTGGAATTGCTGCCGCCCGATCGAATCGCCCACAAACGCCACCACCTTGTTCCGCATCCTGTAATTAACAAGCAAGCGCGGAATGAATCGATCCTCGCTCGTGTTCCTTGGCAAGCAAGTGCAGAATGAATCGATCGTCGCTCATGTTCTTAACAAGCATGTGCGGAATGACTCGGTCATCGCTCATGTTCTTTAACAAGCATGCGCGGAATGAATCGATCGTCCTTCATGTTCTTCACAAGCATGTGCGGAATGAATCGGTCATCGCTCATGTTCTTAACAAGCATGTGCGGAACGAATCGATCATCGCTCGTGCTCTTCACAAGCATGTGAAGAAGGAATCGATCATCGCTCGTGTTCTTTACAAGCATGCACGGAGTGAATCGGTCATCGCTCGTGTTCTTTACAAGCAACTACGAACATGCAAGGAAGAGAGAGACATACAAGCCACCAAAGGAAGAAGAAAACCAAGTACCTCGACAGGAAATCACGACTCTGGAAGGTGGGCAGTTCACAACCCGATGGCTTCCATTTGTAGCTCTCGTACTCGAAGCTCGGCCTCCCAGGCATCTCCCTGCATGCCCACATCCCCGACAACCACCTCTTGCACGAGCTCCCCGAGTACAAAGGCTTGTTCGCACCTCTCACCCACTTCCCCGTGTAGTAGTCGCAATCTGTGGACAAAACAAAGGACAAATGGAAGCAGCGTTAGAGAAGAACCGATCATGATGCTCCTCCGCACTTCTCCGTCTTTCCTTTACTTCATTTAGTGTAGGTAGGGTTTTAGGGTTCAGGGATTAGGGATTAGTTTGGGTAAGATGCTCTCATTGCTTGATCGGCTAGCACACACTTGTTGGCTCGGGAACCAAGGGATGATGACCTCCTCCTCCGCCTCCTCGACTCTTATCCATGATGTCATGCCTCATGATCTGCTCCCTCAGGCTATGATACTGATCTTCAGGCTCATCACTCGGCGCATCACCGCTTCTGCTGCTGAGATTCTCCACAGATTCATCGGGATTCTGCCCAGCGGGCCCCGAAGATTCCTCAATGCTCTGCCCGGCCGGCCTCCAAGATTCCCCCGTTGCCTCCCCGTCGGAGATGGAGTCACTCTCCTGCCCGTATAAAGATTCCTCGGCAGGGCGGCCATAGCTCACCATCCCTGGATGCAAAAGACAAGATTCCACCCAGATTAAGGGTGATTCAAACCCATGCAA
>JBBBWG010027546.1:0-22500 GCA_037176905.1 Azolla pinnata | reverse complement strand
CTCGTGGATCATGTGATCGTCTCCTTCGCCTAGTTCTAGTGGGACCACTGCCATTTCCGGCCAAGGGAGAGAAGAGGAAACTGTATAGACATTGATCCCAATCCTGTTGTCTGTCGCTACATGTGTCTGGCTGACTACATTTCTGTCCTCGACGCTCTCGGTACAATGCTCAGATCTATCTATCTATTCTTTGAGCTTCAGGCAACACAACACAAGATCGAGGTCGATGAGGAAGAAGAAGAAGAAGAAGAAGATAACTATGGCGATCGAGAGGATGAGTTAGATTTATGTCATTCTGTATTGTAGCACCGTAGAAGGTTGGACCCTGCGACCATAGCTACTTTTAGAGTAGCTGCTCCGATAGCAAAGGCTTTTTCTTTGTATTGCCATGTTGTTTTGATACAAACATACATTTACAAAAGAAGAAGAAGAAGGCGAGGTCTTGACGGCGATCGGAGCGCAACGAAAGATGCCACGAAAAATACACAGAGTTTCTCCGGAGGGAGATCTGTTTTACGGTATGGGGGCATTTTGCGCACCATGGCCCGGAAGCAGGTGTTTTGTTTTTTTTATGGTACAAAAGAGATGGGGAGCTCCAATGGAAGGAAGGGAATGTTTAGGATTACAAATGGGCTTGAATCAGGGTTAAGGGTTTCAGGGTTTTTTAGGGTTTTCTTGTGTTTTAGGGTTTAGGGTTTAGGGTTGTCTTGTGTTTTTTGCCCAACAGTGTGAAAAGAATCTCTCTCAGGCTTTGCTTGTTGATGGCATGTGCAGGGTCTTGATGGGATTTGATGGATTACAAATGGGCTTGAAACAGGGTTTAGGGCTTTAGGGTTTTCTTGTGCTTTAGGGTTTAGGGTTTAGGGTTGTCTTGTGTTTTCTGCCCAACAGTGTGAAAAGAATCTCTCAGGCTTGCTGGTTGATGGCATGTGCAGGGATTTGATGGGATTTGATGGATTACAAATGGGCTTGAAACAGGGTTTCAGGGTTTCAGGGGCTTTAGGGTTTTCTTGTGTTTTAGGGTTTAGGGTTTAGGGTTTTCTTTGTGTTTTTTTGGCCAAGAGTGTGAAAGGAATCTCTCTCAGGCTTGCCTTGTTGATGATGATGATGATGATGGCATGTGCATGGATGTGAGGAAGGCAAGGCAGCCCATCAGGCCATGGCTGCTGTAGGGCAGCAGGGTCCTCTTCCTCATCACTTCAGCTTGAGCCCTCTGGGAGGAAGCATAGACATGGTGGGCACCAGAGAAGATCTGCTGCTGAATCTGGTGATGGTGGAGCTGCTGTTGTTGATGATGATGATGATGGGGAAGCTGTGGTTGTTGATGCTGATGATGGTGAAGCTGCTGTTGTTGTTGATGAATCTGCTGCTGATGATGGTGAAGCTGCTGTTGTTGTTGATGAACCTGCTGCTGATGATGGTGAAGCTGCTGTTGTTGATGATGATGATGATGATGATGATGAAGCTGCTGCTGCTGCTGTTGTTGATGAATCTGCTGCTGGTGATGGTGATGGAGATGGTGAAGCTGCTGCTGATGGCGATGGCGATGGTGAAGCTGTTGATGGTGAAAATTAGGGCTAGACTGATTCAGAGCTCCTCCGTCTCCATCTCCATCTCCATCTCCATCTCCATCTCCATCTCCATCGCCATCGCCATCGCCATCGCCATCGCCATCGCTCTGCAGCTCCATGTCCTTGGGTCCTGTGCTCCCGCCATGGCTCCTCCTCCTGTGCCAGCAGCCTCTGCAATCGCCATGGCCGCCCTCGGGCTCGGGAGGCTCCTCAAGCAGCTCCTGCAGCGTCTTCCTCCGCGGGCATGGAGGAAGCTCGCCATGGCCCTTCGCCTTCGTCTTCGTCTTCCTCCTGCTGTAGATCATGTGGCTCTTGAAGGAAGGCCTGGGCGGAGCAGCAGAAGCAGAAGCGGCGGCGGCGGCGCTCCCTTCATCGATGTGGAAGACGCGCAGAGGAGACAAGGATCTGGTTCGCCTGTGTCGATCGCCATGGCTATGGCTGCTCCGAGCTTCTTCAAGGCCCGTCGTCGTCGTCTTCTTCTTCTTCGTCTTCGTCTTCGTCTTCGTCTTCGTCTTCGTCTTCGTCTTCGTCTTCGTCTTCGTCTTCGTCGAGGTCGTCGTCTTCTTCTTCTTCTTCGCCGCCGAATGTACCACATATTCAGGCTCCTGCTCTTGCTGCTGTTGATGCTGCTGCTGCTGCTGATGATGAGCATCTTCGACGCCATGGATGCGATCCCGATCGCAGCAGCAGCAGCAGCAGCAGCAGCAGCGATGATGATGATGAGGAGGAGGAGGAGGATGCTGCAGATCGGGATCCATACAGATGCTCTCCAGCTGCTGCTTCTGCTTCCTCCCATCGCCATCGCCATCGCCATCGCCATGGTGGTGATGGTGATGGTGATGGTGGTGGTGGTGGTGGTGGTGGTGGTGATGGTGATGGTGATGGTGATGCAGACAGATGGCCTGGCGATCTGCAGGAAGGATCTGCGGATATGGCGCCTCTGCAGCACAGTGCGCGCAATCCATCCGCCTCCCGATGTGGTCAGAATCGCCATCGCCATCGCCATTCATCCCCACCTGTTGTTGATGATGATGATGGCGATGGCGATGGCGATGGCGATGGCGAGGAGGGTGTGCCACATCCGGATCGACATGGCTGCAGCAGCAAGAATCACCATCATCATCATCATCATCATCATCATCATCACCATCGCCATCGCCATCGCCATCGCCAGGAGGATGCTGCACAACCATGCCCTCGCCCTCGCCATCGCCATGATGGTGAAGGGGCCGCAGCACCATGTCCCTGGCATGCTCCGCCTCTTCTTCCTCGCCACTGCCATGGCTGCGGCCCCTCCCGGCCTCCATCTCCCCGCCATCGCCGCTCTGATGATCCCCACTTCTAGGGTTACCGCCATGGCTGCTGGGGCTCCACATCTGCTGCTGCTGCTGCTGCGTCGTCGTCTCCCTCCTCCTTGCCCTGCTTCTCTTCCATATCTCCAACGCGCTCTCGCCGCGATGCTTGCTGCTGCTCACGGCTTCCTCGGGCTGAAGAAGATGACCACAATTCCCCAGGCTTCTGCTGCTGCTGCTGCTGCTGCTAGGGTTCGGAGCTCCCCCCTCGCCATCGATCTGATAGAAGACCTTGCAGTAATCCGATGCGGAGTACAGCGGCCGGATGATGCCGTTGTGGAAGAGCTCCTCGGCGGAGGACATGGTTGCAGATGCAGCGGCATTGGAAGCAGCAGAAACAGGAGGAAGAAGAAGAAGGGGAGGAGGAGGTCGAGCATCGCCATAGCCAGCATCCGAGAAGCGGGCGCTGAATTCAAAATCAGAGCTGCCGCTGCCGCTGCCTGAGGATCTGGGGCTGGAGGGAGCGCTGACGAAGGGAGTGGAGATGGCGATGGCGATGGAGATGTCGTCGTCATCAGCTTCGTTCTCCTTGTCGCTGTCCCCAACAGAGCTCTGCATATTCTCTGGGCTTCAAGAAGAAGAAGAAGATGAAGAAGAAGAAGAAGAGTCAGAAGATGAAGAAGAAGAAGAAAAAGAGTCAGAAGAAGAAGAAGAAGAAGAAAAAGAGTAAGAAGAAGAAGAAGAAGAAGAAGAAGAAGAAGAAGATGATGATGATGATGAAGAATGGCTATGGAGAGAAGAAGAAGAAGAAGAAGAAGAAGAAGATGATGATGATGCTGAAGAAGATGATGATGAAGAAGAATGGCTATGGAGAGAAGAAGAAGAAGAAGAAGAAGAAGAGGAATGGCTATGGAAAGCTTCCAAGCTTCTCATTTGATGCACAAGAGAAAGTGATGGGGAAGTTGTTGGGTTGTGTCCATGAGCAGAGACAAAAGAGAGAGAGAGAGAGAGAGAGAGAGAGAGAGAGAGAGGGGTAGTTAAGTAAGTTCCCTTGTTCTGTTCTCTTCTGGTAACTGTTGCTGGTGCTGTTTGCAAGGTAAAACTGCTGATAAAGAAAGGAAGGGAGGTCAAGCTCATCTCTGCCAGAATTGCTCTGGCCAATGCCCGATCCGATCCTATCTGGCTTCAATTCGATCCGATCCGGCTTCGATTCGATCCGATCTGGCTTCAATCTGATCCGATCTAGCTTCGATTCAATCCGATCTTAGCTTTAGTCGGATCTGATTTGGCTTTCGGTTCGATCGGATCTGGTTTCAATTCAATTTGATCTAGATTCGATCCAATCTGATCCGATCCGGCTTTGGTTCGATCCGATGCGATCCATCAATGCCCACTCGTGAATCGCCCGTTCCTGTTCGATCAACCTGAAATCGGACTGCTTCCAAACTGCGCTCTCATCGATCCGACCTCAACCTCGCCTTGAACGAGTTTGAGAATCGTCCGAGTATTCAATCGCGCTCTGCCCCAATCCTCGGCATTTGGATATCCTGAACCGAAACCCAATTGCTTACACTCGTTCCTCTCCACAGCCCCACCGTGCAACTCTCAACTGCATCGCTCGTTTAGTAAAAACAAAATCCTTGGAACATCGACAGTCGTTGTTCACGACACACAACATATGACGTAAAATGTATTGTTGTTCTGGTCTCATAGGTCATGTTCGACCTTCGAAGAGACTGGATAATAATCGAATCGATCTACATCTTTAATGGGAGAGGGGCCAAAGCCAAAACAACGAAAACAACCACTTTGCAGTTCCTTGTTTCAAACTTCTGATCAGTAGCCTCCCATTGACTTGCGGGCAGTTCGGTTGTTGTAGTAGCAAAGGCACAAGCCGGCAGACGATTCAACAAAAGGGCAGAGTACGGAACTAAGAATGGCCCCAGTGAGAAGCTTTGGAACTTTCTAGAAGCTTATGCATGCACTCTCAGGAGCTCACCATGCGTTGCATCCGATTCCTCTAATTCCTCTGGTCTACACACCCTGAAGCTTTTCGATCGCATTCCATGCAGAGAGATCAGGGGGAAGCTGCAGCCGATCGCCAAAGATCGGAGGTTTGCAAATTTTTCTTTCCAAGAGGTGATGTTTTCTTTTTTGCCCTTGTCGCACTGCTTTGCCTCGACACATTCTGAGAGAAGCACCCCTTTCAGGTCGTTGCTGTTAGTCAAACTGCAAATGGCAATGGGGGGCCTATAGCACTTGCAGACCAGCCGATTGATCGATCAATTGATCGGATGGAAAGCTCCTTTCCAGATCCGACTCAGGGAAGCTGCCAAAGCATCGCGTTCGATCAAGAGGGGCCAGGGGCCCCAGACAAGAATGGAGTAGATCCGGCCGATCTTGGAAGAAACTATAGAATGGAATTTGATGGGAACACTTCATTGATCCCTTCCAAAAGCTCTTGTCAGTCAGTCGGCTTGCTAGACTCTCTGACACAGTCCTCCTCCTCTTCCGACTGCTCTGCTCTGCTCTAGAAGAACAGAAAGAACACAATATGGACTCGGGCGAGATACCAGAGAAACGCGCTTTCGTTCAATGCCTCGATCGAGTACACTCTTTCCCCCGCATCTCGTCTCGCAGTGCACCACTGCTCCCAGCCAAGACACGATCGAATCAAATTGACAGATGGCTAGCTAGAAAACGCATGCGATTCGTGCATCTGCTGCATTCTCATCAGAAGCAGAGGGAGCTCTGAATTAGCCTTGTGTTCGGGTGAGTATGTATCTTTCCTCAGATGCAGATGCATGTATGCATGCACGTGTCACACGTGCGCACATAACCATACCCACACATGCACATACCTTAAAACCCTTGCAGAGCACGCATACATACATACACACATGCATACATACAAACCTACCCCGTAACACACGCAAAGCACACATGCATACATTGCACGCACATGCACGCAAGCATACATGCATGCACATGCACCAACATGCACGCAAGCGTACATGCATACGCACACATGCATGCACATGCGCATGCACGCATACATACTACATACAGATACGCACGCATACATACTACATACAGATACGCACGCATGCATGCACATACACATACGCACGCATGCATGCACATACACATACGCACGCACACATATACATACACATACGCACGCATGCATGCACATACACATACGCACGCACACATATACATACACATACGCACGCATACGCATACATACACATACGCACGCATACGCATACATACACATACGCACGCATACGCATACCCCCTAAAGCGCGCATGCACGCACGCACACGCATATACATACATATGTATGTATGTATGTATGTATGTGTGCGTGTCCCACGCACGCATACATAAACCGGCACATAAAATGATGTGCGATTCGCATACGCATGCATACGCATCACATCAGCCATGGCGCCGATGGTCATTCACCCGGAATGCGCACGTGCGACACCCGCACGCGCGATCTGCGCACGTGCGATCTGCGCTCTTTCCCTGTTTCTGGTGAAGGTATCGTCGTCAGAGAATCCATGAAATGCCAAGCAAAGCATCGCCGACCAAACCCTAACCCTAAAAAACAAAACACAGAGGACCGTTTTTAGGGTTAGGGTTTCTTCTTCTTCTTCTTCTTCTTCTTCTTCTTCTTCCTCCTCTTCTTCCTCCTCTTCTTCTGATTCTTCTCCTTCTTCTTCTTCTTCTTCTTCTTCTTCTTCTTCTTCCTTCTTAACTGCCCAAAACTGCATTGAATCCGCCACATTTCCTGCAACTGTACATTTTTGTCTGTGTGCATCTTCTCCACCAATCCGCCATATCCAGCAGCACCCTGCAACGCATTACCACATTCCCAAAGGAAAACCTGCACCAGATCAGAAAGCATGGTCGTTACCGGCCGTTATGGCGCCCACTCCTCCACCGGTAAGCACGCCATAGCCCAAAACCCTTCTCTCTGATTTTCTGTATCTGTGTCTAATCCCCATCCCCATGGTGCCTGTGCTCCATTTCCATACAATCTCTTGCCTGTTTCAATGCGATTCCTTTCACCACGTTTCGCCCCAGAGGCTCTGCAATGAACGATAGAGACTGGGCTGGGTCTGTTTTGCCTGTTCCAAATGCAATTCCTTTCACCACATTTCGGGCCAAAGCGCTGCAATCAGCAGCCTCTCTTGATGACAAATCATGGCACGGTACATTGCTCCCTGAGGCAGAGACAAGAGGCAGGAATGCACGATTTCCTTATGTTGCTGCCGATGTTGCAGTGTGATTGATGATGACCAGAATCGGAGCTATGGGCTCTATGATTGCACCACAAGTCTTCAACCACAGCAACCCTGCATCCCTTCCTGTTCAGAGAAACTGTATCATTTAACAGCATAGAACCCTGAGGAAGACAAGTTAGACCCTTGAGAAAGACGAGTAGATAGATAGAAGAGACCTTCAGTGAATCTGTACCTGAATGTTACCAGCATCGCTCACCTGATCCGCATCCACCTGCTTTGCCCGCCTTTCCATCACAAAATGTGCTTTTGCTTTGTTGGTGTGTCTTTGTTGCTCACCATGTGTGCATTTTGACACATTTCTACCAAACCATCTGTGCCCTCCAGAGGAGGTCCTCGCCCAAGTCAATCGAGACAAGACTTTCTCTTACATCAGAGCTTGGGAGGATAAGGAGAGGGCCAGCGCCAACAACAGGTAGGTACGTATACACCATGGACGCAAACTCTGGAATCCCTTGTCTGTATGGTGACAAACGATGAGGCAGGTTTGAGAAGGCGTCCGCCAGGATCGAATCCTGGGAGAATGGCCAGAAAGCGGCGATCGAATCGAGGGCAAGGCAATCCATCGTAAGTAATCCATCTGCACTGATCGGTCTTGTTAATTCTGTCTTTCATTCCTCAGTTGCTTCATGGATTGAATCCTCAGTTGCTTCATCGATTGAATCCTCAGTTGCTTCATCGATTGAATCCTCAGTTGCTTCATGGATTCATTCCTCAGTTGCATCATGGATTCATTCCTCGGTTGCTTCGTTGATTCTATCCTCCGTTGCTTCATGGATTCAATCCTCCGTTGCTTCATTGATTCTATCCTCCGTTGCTTCATGGATTCAATCCTCCGTTGCTTCATGGGTTCAATCCTCAGTTGCTTCATGGATTCAATCCTCCGTTGCTTCATGGATTCAATCCTCCGTTGCTTCATGGATTCAATCTTCTGGTGTCAGACTGCAATTTTGATACCTAAAAAATTGCAATTTCATAAGCTCGATCGATGCAAAACTGGACCTGATGAATACAGAAAGAAAAAAAATGCCGTGTGCTTCCGTAAGATCATCACACTGCACAAATATGTCAGCTCTGCTCTAGGCAGTCATCATAGCATTGTGCATATGGAATACAGACAGATAATCTAATGCAGGAAATTGAGATTTGGGTATTATCCTCCTTACGTACAGGAAGATTTGGAGAGGAGAAGAGCCGCCATACTCGAGCGGATGAGGAATGATCATGCAGAGGTCCACAGGCTGGCCCAACAGAAGCTGGCCGAAGCACAAGCTCGGAAACGGGAGGACTATGTGAGGATCGAAGAACAGGCATCAGTGTACCGCACCCAGGGACAAAAACCTGTCAAAAACCTCCTCTGCTTCGAGTTCTGTTCGTGATCTCCGGCTGATCTCTCAACACTAGAGCATGTTACTGTACTGTTAACATCTGCAAAGCATCACTGTATCATACCTACCTTGCAATGTCTGCATATATCATCAGTTTGTCGACGAAATGCTCTCCATAAAACTATGTTCCATGCGATCAAAATGATTGTATACACACCTGTTTCTAATGACAAGCTGATCCTTACCAATTCCTCCCATTGTCTCCTCATGTGATTCTTCATCATTCTTGCTCGTGATCATCCTGTGCACTGGGCTAAACGTGTGTGCTTGTATGCTTTGGCAACTTCAAAAGAACTATTGCGCCTAGAAATTCAAGTCATATGCCATGGCTCAGATTGATCCCAGTCTAAGGCGTCGATTCGAACAGATGGATTAACAGGCAATGATTCATTCAGTTTCAATCTAAGATGGTTGTTGATCGCGGAGGGATCGACAACTAGGTTTCATTCAGGGCTTAAGATGTTCGGATCAAATATCAACCATTGAAGGGTGGGTTTTACTGCAAGGTCATGCAAGATAGTTGGATTAACAATCATTCGTTTAGGGTTTCAGTGCAGGGTCATGTAAGACAGTTGAAACAATAATATTACCACACAGCAAACGATTGATTTCTTATGTAGGTTGAGCAAATTGCTTCCTCCATGTACCCTTCAATATCAATGCATGCTTAAACAGTTAATGTTCCCATTTTCTTTGTAACTCATGATCTCTAGAACAACAAAGAAACCAACCACACATTTGCTATCATCTATTGACGTGGATTATTTGTAGTAAGCAAGGACAGCAGATCCGGAGGGGAACTTCGGCATGATGAATTTCCTCCATGACATACACTTTATTAATGCGTCCTGAGATTCTAATTATATGATCCGTTCTCTAACTTCGGCATATATGCAATGCTTTTTAAATCCTTTCCAACTTCTCAATCCAGAGGTAATGCATGCAGATCTTTATAAAGCTTTTCGAACATGTAAATCTAGACCATATATTGCAGGACCACCAGTTAGCATGGTTCATTTCCTTAAGCTAAAGTTTTTGTTGGATACATTGCATTGCATGAATACCTTAAATGATCCAAATTTATCCACAACTATGGACATGTTAACAGTTTGTAAGGATACAGATCTACCATATTTTCTTTGGTTGATATTGATTAATATTGCCATAACCAAACCCATCCATCCATCTCTGCAGAGTGCATAGAACATAAGGAAAATACTTATAGAGCAGATTCGCAAAATGCAACGAGAATAAAAGAAAAAATGTCAGAAGAATCAAATCACACTTACAGTTTTTGTCAGTGTGCTGGAGCCTGGAGAAGATTGAAGCCAACGGAGACTTGTCTTTTTAACAATAGATGTGTACAGGTTTTCCAAGGCCCATTGATTGCCATTGCAGCATCATCAAGATTCTCGCTATTCCTATTTAAAACCAGATTATCGAGAGCTTTGTATACACATGTAAGGATCTCCGATCGATAGAGCATGGTGGGATAAGGTGTAAGATCTCAGCTCCGATCCACAAGTATTGAAGCTGTTTGATCACATTCTATGCACGTGATAAACTCTCAGATCCACTGATGAATTTAATCAATGTATTCAAAATAGTTGTAGTTTGTTTCTTCCATATGCAAGTGCATAATATTGGATTTAAGCAGAAACGCTCAATGAAAGCAGTGAAGTGGCAGACAAGCCCATATAGAGCTTAGAATCTCAAGCAATGGATCAGAAACACTTCACCCTGCCTAAGTGATCTCTATGGAAAAATCTAATTTCGGTTTAGGGAAGTTGCCAAAACTCTACAAACCCTGACGATCTATAAAATTGCATATAAATATAGAATGAAATAGATTTTAGCATACTAATAGAAAGTTTAGATCACAACAAAACAGATACGTTATATGAGTCTGTAGACTGTGGGTCTGCGGATTCTTATTGTGCATCAATCCCGGATAAAAAAAACCCATAGAAACTAGATGAATTTTTTCATTCGATCTGACTGTATAAAACCTGGATGAGCATGATCAATGATATTCACTCTCTTGTATCTCAAATCGGATGTGCAAAGATGCTTGATACATCGTTTGTACCATCGTTTTCCATCCAATCATTTGTGCAGCAGAGATTGATCTGAGCATCTCTGCAGTACAGATTTGAGAAACCATAGCAGGCGTGAAGAACGTCAATGGTTGGTAGATCAAATGAATGGCAAACTAACATTATTAGGTCTAAGATTTAAGGGTTTTGGGCTTCAGGATGTTAAGATTCAGGGTTCCGTCTAACTGTCGGCCAGCTTTGGATCTGAAACTTGGGAATTACGGTTTTCAAGACTGGGGTTTTGGGATTAGGGTTTGGGGATAACGGCCAGAATTAGGGTTCCAGGTCTAAGAGGTTAGGGTTTCAAGGTGAAGATTTCTGAAGTTCACAATTTGGAAAATTAGGTTCTGAGGAGCAGCAGCTACTACGTAACATGTGGCGGCGTGAATCTTCATGATGCTTCAATTGCAAGCAAAACAGGCAGACCGAATCGAATCTTCAGGAAGCAGAAGCGCATGCAGCACGTACTGATTCCTGGCTCCTGAGCATGAAAAACAAAAACACAGATCTGAGATTAATCCTCTGAATGGTGAAGAGAAAGACTGTGTTATATATATATATACATACAGGTAGATCAATCAGAGAAATTCCCTCTTCTTTCTGTCTCGGATCTTCTGATCCTTCTCTCCCTCTCTCCCTCTCTTTCTGTCCGTCTTTCATTCCTACAGGAATCGATCAGTTATCATTGATCGATCCATCCAATGCCAATTCTTTCTTTTGAAGAGGGTCTTTCTTGCTTTCTTCTCCTTCTTGCTTTCTTTCTTTCTGTCTGCCTTTCTTTCCTTCTTTTTGTTTTTACCTACCTTTGCAGAGCTAGCAGATATGGCGTGTGTTCAATTCGCAAGAGAACAACTGGCATTGAAGATGGTGCTCTAACTAACTGATCGTCAGTCAGAAAGAGAGAGAGAGAGAGAAAGAGAGGGAGAGAAAGATCAGAGATCAGAGATCAGAGATCTGTAAAGTACTTGAAAGAGATGTGGCTTGGGTTTCCCGCACACTTGTGTACGTTGGTGGAAACTAAATACACGAGAGCAATTTGTGTGGAAGGGAGGAGATGGAAGCAAAGCTTCAAGATGGAGATGGAGTTGGAGATGGAGTTGCAGAAGCTTCCGCAGGAGTTGCAGAAGCTTCCGCAAGATCTGATCTGATCCGATCTGCACGATGAGGCTTGATTCATCTGTATGATGGCTATGGCGGACGGAAGCAAGGTTTCTGAGCAATCTGCAGCTTCAAAGATGGAGATGGGAGATGGAGTTGTAGAAGCTGAATCAGAAGATCTGATCCGATCTGCATGATGAGACCTTATCCGTATGGTGGCTATGGCGGACAGAAGCTGCAAGATTTCTGAGTAATCTGCATATTCAGATTCTGCAATGAGCGATCAAACCCTAAACAGACTGAGCAGAAACCCTAAACAAATTCGACATAGCAATCCGCAGGATTCATGATCAAACCCTGCAGCAGAATGCCGAAGACGATTTGCAATCAAACTGGAAACAAACGGTCGATGCAATTTCCCCTCAACAGACAGATCGCAGATCGTGACGATTTGCAGCAAAGCCCTCAACTGCCTGCTCAACAATTTGCAGCAAAACCCTCAACAGACTTGAAACCATTTAGCTGCGAAACCCTAAACGAACTGCAGACGGATCAACGATTTGCAGCAAAACCCTCAACAGACTGAACAATTTACGCGCCGAAACCCTAAACAAATTGCAGACTGATGATTTGACAACAATTTGCAGCAAGGCCCCCAACAGATTGAACCATTTTGCAGCGAAACCCTGAACAAACTGTAGACTGATCGACAATTTGCAGCAAAATCCTCAACAGGCTGAACAATTTCGCAGCGAAACCCTAAACAAACTGTACACTGATCAACAATTTGCAGCAAAATCCTCAACAGACTGAAACAATTTCGCAGTGAAACCGTAAACAAACTGAGCAATTCACACTGAAACGGTCCCAATGAAACTGGACGCTTCACAATCAAATCCCAAAACAAACTGAACAATTGTAATCGAACCCTAAACAAAACTTATAAACAAGCACAACAATTAACATTCACAACAATTAAGCTTAACATTGTGCTTGGGTTTAGGGTTTGATTACAATTTAACAATTCCCAAGCGAACTCTATGAACCTGCAACGAAACCTTAAACAAACTGCCATTGAAACAAGCGATGCTTTTAAGTTTCGCAGCAGACCATGAGCCATCCGTTCATGCTCAGCGTGATTCATGCATCATAGGGTATATCACAACACAAGCTGTTCCGAAATGTAACCCATGGCTTGCTTACTGTAATCTGATCAGGATCTTGCGGGCTGCAATATACAAAGCTTCCTGCAAAATCACCCTAACAAAACCTAATTCCTAAACACTAATCTTAGATTTATCAAAATCTTCCACATTACACTGATGCTACAAGCAATGGATTGATCTCTGAGAACAGTAGTACCAGACCGGACCTTCATGCAAACAGAAAAACAGTATTTCATTAACAGGATCAATCACAAGTAGCAGTCCTTCAATCCATGTAAACTAATACGAAAAGATGAGTTTGAATCCATGTAAACTGATACAAAAGAACCATTCTATGCAAGTATTATGTTAGAAAACAGTCACCGAATTTCAGTATTGAACGGCAACACTGAAACCCTAAACGTACATGCTTAAACCTCTTAAACCTCATTTCTGATTTCTTTCAACGGCCCCAACGCTGGAGTCTCGTTCTTAGACCTCCACCCAAAACAATCTAATTCTTAAACCTCAAAATCCAAACTGCTCTCTCGTAAGGCACAAAAACCCTTATACCTAATGCTCAAGCCCCGAAACCAAATCCTTCAATCAATCTCAAACCCTAAGCCATATAAATTAGAGCACAGTTGAACTTAATCTCATACAAAGGCCGATCCAAAAACAGCACAGTTTCGTAACCTAAACAAAAATTACAGCCACGAATTAAGCTAACATTAAACCCTAATACACGACAGCACGAGTTCTACTCTAAAATAGAGCTTCCTATGAAAAGACACCTTCACCTATTAATTTACAGCGCCATGATATAAAACAGCATAGAGCTTTTAACCTAATTCAAGGACAATTTCTGACCTAAACTTACGGCACATTGTAGACCTAATATGACAGCACGGATTTACCCTAAAACGTGAAACCCATGTGTCAGCTTTACCTGATACAAAATTCTAGAAAAATATTATCAATCAGAAGGAGGGAGGAAAGATTTTAAAGCTTTTAAAGTTTGCTCCATTAAAGCTTGCCAGGGTTCAACCAATTACCTATCAGTAAATTGAGCTTTTCGTCTGCAGACTAAGAAGATCGATCCAGAGATCAGATCAGATGCGAGATAAATAGAGCATTAAGTAACTGCAAAAGCCGCCAAAATATATATGGCCATGGAATCTTCGAGACCAATGTCCATCTCACAGTAGCATTATCTCGTGATTATTGCATGCATTGTTGTTATGCGCCTTTTCTCCGCAGCTCGGATCTCCCTGCGAACGCGGTTTCTTTTTTACACTTGTGACCGCCACAGCCAGATATGGCAACGAGGGGAGCGAATCAGAAGCTAGTCATGAAAGAGAGGAAGAAGGAAAGCGAGAAGAAAGGGAAAGCCCAGGAGGAGAGGGAGAGGGAGGGAATCAGGGGTGAGATTCTCTGTGCTGTTCCATTGCTCCTGATCAAATTCCTCTTGTGGATGGGAGGGGAGGGGAAAAAATTCTCTGAATCTTTCCACGGAGATCAGATTTCCCGTTCTCTCTTGTACTCTAGGGTTTCTAGGGTTTAGGGTCCAGGTAAAACATCCACAAAACCCTCATCTACCAGAGATTTTAGAAGGCGCTGTTATCAGATCTTATCCAATATGATCTTTTAATCTTCATGTGCTAAGGCAAATATTGTGTAGATCATCAATTGACTGAATGAATCAATCAGTTTATGATATGTCCTCATCCATTGCCCCCACCACCAATTTCAAATGCCCATTCTTTCTCCCACTATTTCAAAGTTAAAGACCACCAAAACACTTAGATTTCTATTCCTTCTTCAAGGTCCAATTATCATCAGATTGAAATTACAAAAGGGCTCGATTCGCAGAATCGGAAGTTAAAGGGAAAAAAGGATCAAAATAATTGATCCCCTCATTATCAAGTCAAGTCAAGTCAAGTCAAGTCAAGATGATCGATTCAATTGATCGATTGTTGGAGAAACTTCTTCTCACAATGTCTCAATGAGCAAGAAAAAAAAAAGAACAGAAAACAAACAGCAAAAGAGAGGCATCTAATTGATGGCCCACGAAACATCTCAGATTTCCTCCCAAGCCTTCCAAACCCAACAGCAAAATCCATTTCTTATTCTTCTTCCTTCTGCACAGCTATAGATCTTTTCATCATCTGGCGAGGCTTTTTACGAGCCTTGGGCTCTGATTCAAAGCAACGCCCTGAACAGGTGGGGGGATGAGCAAGCGAGGCTTCGAGAAGAGGCTTGTGCTCGCTGCAGCAATGCTGCCTTGCCCACCAACATTGCTCATCACTTTCATGTTCGTGTTGGCTTGATGCGCATTCAGTTCATGTCTCACTGCAGCAGCTAGCTCAAGCACCTCTTCATCCTCATGACCTTAAAAAAAATGTTTTGAGGTTAAGGACGCGTGATAATCTTAATCTCAGCAAAAAACTCAGAAACTTTCTAACATATAGCAGCCCAAAAGTGTGGATAATGAAACTTAGTTTGTTCCACCTCTCCTTCTGTTCCTCTCTTAATAGCTCTTATAGACAGAAAACAAAGAATGAAGATGTATGGATAGTGCTTGTTTCTCTTTCTTATTGTTTACCTATCTCTCTTAACGCCTCCACAAGGCGGAAAAGATACTCGCAATTGGTTCCGCATGGACCTGTCGCAGTTGCTATCTGCCTGGCAGTAAGACAAGGAAAAGAAAAAGAAAGAAATGTATTAACTCAACTGTTCTAATAACAATTATACATTTACGAGCATTTCATGCTGATGTCAGGAACACAGTCAAGTAAATGATTCAGTCAGACATTTGTTTTCACAGACATTTGTTTTCAACACAAATGAAGCCATGAACACTTTGATCCAAATAACAAACTACATGCTAAAGAGCATATCTCACTGATGTTTGAGAGTGATTCAATCAAAATGCCTAACAAATGTGTTTTTCGATTCAAATGTGTTTTTGAAAAGAGTCACACAACAAGAGCACTAAATAATAATGCTTGGAAAACACTTCACTCCAAAAAGCCCAAAATATATGTCAGCAATTACACATTGCAGAGCCTTCCATAATCATGTGGGGAATGATTCATTCAAAAACCTCAAGGCATTTCGATTCAAATGACGCTGTGAGGATACCCTGGAGAAAAACTACACACACTGCAGAGCCTTCCATAATCATGTCGGGGATGATTCATTCGAAGACCTCAAGACATTTGGTTTCGATTCAAATGATGCTGTGAGCATATTTTACAGAACAATTACATACTAAGAGTATTTCATAATGATGCCAGTGAAAAATTCATTCAAAATAGCCCAAACCATTTGTTTCTGCTATGAAGAGAACACTTTGGACTTACTTTGCAATGTCGTCCTTCGAAGCTGGACCAAGATAGTAGATACTCCCGGGTGTAGATGTGAACCTGCAGGAATAACAGAAACAGAAGAATTTATGCATTGGATCTATGAGGGGTGAATGCTCAGAATACCACATAAAGAGAAGTAAGCATAACATTATCATAGACTTACACTCGGACATTGGAAACGACTGCCTTGTCAGGAGAATCTTCCTATTAAATTTACAAAACAACACATCATACAGTGTCAGCAAAACATTATGTGCATATGCATGCGTGTTCATTAATGGGTATCTAAGGTGCTCTAGAAATCATCAAATGACTCAAAAACCTGATGTGAAAGCTTACCGTGAAAAACTCTACAGACTCTAGCGTGTCATATTCGGATTCCCTCTGGTGCAGATACTGCACGATTGAGAACGAGATTAGGGTTAGATCCATGAAAAAGCACCGATCAATGACCTAAGCAACTATTTATCTACCTAGCTAAAATCCAGACTCACCGACATGGCCTTTGATTCAGACCCTTTGATGCGTAGAGCCACACCCCACTGGCATAAGCAAAATGACCACATAGCTTTATACATGTGTTGAGCACAAAGAACAAAGCATTCGATAAAATGGATGCCTGTTCAGGAATGAACAGACGATGGAAGAGAATGTGATGATAATACTTACGCACACACTATCTTCATCTTCTTCCAATGTCGCGACTCGAGCTGGATGATCCCAAGTCCCTCTATGCTCAAAGCAAGCTGTAAAAAAGAGCACAATTTAATAGAGAGAACGCATGGTATATATCACTTTGCAATAGTATGTAAATTTGTAACATGAGCTACATTCTCATGTCATAACAATGCATTACACAAAATCAGTTTGCAATGGCATGAAAATCCACAAGCTGAAATTCGATTGGTGAGTTAGATCATGCTGCTAATTCTCGCATCAAAACGGCCCATGATGCAATTAACAAGCAATAGAATCCCGATGTGTGATCAATTGTCTCACCGAATCATTTAGAATCCTGATGTACAGTGATTCATTGTCTCAACTGATTATTTAGAATCCTAATGTGCCGTTAGTTTCCAGGAGTAATCATTGACATAGGATCTCCATCTGTAAGATTCATATCCATACCAAGGATACCATGGGACAGGTTCAGACAACAGGTACTGAAACTGAGGGAAAATTATAGCACTAACACACAGAAAAGACACACATACAAGACACCGCCAAAACATATGATACTGTTGCAGTACCATGATATCTATGCGCACCTATGCAAGATTTCTTAGATGCAAGTTACCAGCATATCATGGCCTGTTGAGCCAGACGAGATACATGAACTAGACAAATCTGTAGAATACATAGATCTGACCCAGATAACATCAATGTACAACATAAGAGCCGCAAAGCACAACCCCAAAACTTGTACAAAATAAGAGCTGCAAAGAAGCCCAAAACTTTACTATAATCTTTATGAATGGCATATATAACAAGATTTGGATCCAATGCTTGCCTGCATCTATTCATCCATCTACCTCCCACCCCATACACACATGCATTGCCTGCATTCGCATGCATACATCACATGCACACATAAAACCCCACATGTGTATCACACATCACGTATGCATACATTAGACAAAACGACCTCTTCGGCACATGCATATACACATACATATACAACTATGCAGATACACAGACATAAACATGTGCATAGATGTAGAATTCCGGGGCATATATAAATATTGCTCTGCACATACATGATACAAATACATGTCATATACAGACAGATTCTGCGTATGCACGAAGGAATCATGTAAGCATACCCAGATGAAACGCCCTCCGTCGGCCTTTGATGAATCCCACGATCTTCCGGTCGTACTCGAATCCAGCTTTCCATATCAAAGAGTGATAGCCAAAGATCCAAGCCTCTTGTACTTTGATCATCGGATCCATGCCCCCCAATACAGAAGTGGGACTGACCGAGAGGCAGAAAACGGCGGGGTCAAATAAGGATCCAAATGGTGAAACCGGATGGATGTGGGAATCTCCAGAAGAGATCTGATAGATTTCAGACAGCAACCCGAGAGAGCGAAAGAAAGCCTTAGATTTTTAGAAATTGTCTGAACAAGAAGAAGAAGAAGAAGAGAAATTTCACAGAGATTTAGGGTTTCGTTTAAAGGGTTTTCTCAGGATTCTGTTCGGGATCAGGTAGAATCTTCAGAGGAAACGAAGGAAACCCAAGGGCGAACGGGAATGACTAGTGGGTTTGGGCGAGAGGGACCAACCAGAGCAGAGGAAGAAGACGATGATGGAGGAAGGGAACGGCACTCTGCCCAAAACCCTAGGATTCACCGTTTCGCCCCAAGACGCAGGAAGATCGAGGAGGAAGATCGACAGAGAAGAAGATCGAAAGGTTGAAGGAAGGGCAGGATCGATCGATCGATCGATGGATCGCCCACCGCCTTTTCAAAAGCCTCTTCTCGCTTCTCCCCCCTGCGGGCCTCTCTCTCTGACTGCGTCGTCTCCACATGATCTCATCCGTTCCGCCATCGCCATGGCCATGGCCATGGCTTCCTTCCTTCTGCGGTTCATTGCATTTGGGCGAGAAATGCGGATTTGCGATCGGATGCAGTTCATGGAAAGAACGTGGTGCCCTGTTTTCTTCCCCTTCGGGCTTTGCTTCGGTTCCATGCCACATTTCTCCAGTTTAGGGTTTAGGGTTTAGGGTTTAGGGTTAGGGTTTAGGGTTAGGGTTTAGGGTTAGGGTTTAGGGTTTGGGTTTAGGGCTCATCTTTGGTTTCTTAGGATTTCCGGGCTTTGGGCTTCTACTCCAGTTCCGGCTGTTCCCGATTTACGGCCGATGGTACAGGGTTTGGGCTTAGGGTTTTAGGGTTAGGGTTTCGGGTTTCGGGTTCTGGGTTTTGGTTTAGGGTTCAGGGCTTCTCTTTGGTTTCTCGGGATTTCCATTTTGGGGCTTCTGCTCAGCTTCGGTACAATGGCGCTTCTGAATTAGGGCTTTCGGTTTCCAGCCTGGGATCGGATTAGGGCTCCGGGCTCTGGCCTCGATGCTTCTAGACCTAGGGTTTCTAGCTCGGTCGAGGGATTCCTTTTTTAGGGTTTCCGATTCGGCTCCAGTTCCCGAGCAGAGGAACGCGACCAAGCTCATCGGATGGCCTGATCTAATCTGATATGATCTGTGACTGATCAGAACTCGACATCAGAACTCAACGTGTAGAGACCCAAGACGGAAAAACAGAAGTCTGAGATTTACCCCTGATTTCGAGCTCGTTGATCGGGTTCGTCCCTCTGTCCGCAGGCCGGGAGATCTGGATCAGCTCGGAGTCTATACAACCAGGCAATCGAACAGCTTTCTTCGATCCATGCGACGGTTTCGCTGTCAGAGGAGGAGCAGGAGATGGGGGAGAGCTCTATTCTCTCTCTGCTTGCTCAGCTCAGCTCCGCGAACTGCAACATCTCTGCAAGATGGGGAAGACTGTCTGTTCTCCCGCCTGGGAAGGGTAAGTGCCAACGATTATATGCGTAATAATGCTGAAAAAAGGCCGAGGTCGCCAATCATATGGAGGGCGATCCGCTTGGGGATCAAATCACAACCGGGAGCAGCTTATCTGCAAGCTCACCGCTTCTGATGATTCTTTTTCTAAAGGTACAAAGCTTGCAGAGTGTTAAGCTCCGAACAGTGTTCCACACGAAAGGCTTGGGTTCATCTTTCCCCAATTTGTATCACGGAAACTCGCCAAATCTCCAAGCTATCGGATGCACTGGTTTTAGCTGGTGGCATCATCATTCTCGAATCACGCTAGATCGACAGAGCGAGATCGGCATCAGGATTTGTGGAGCATTCCGCAAACGTATGCAAGGATGCACGGTCTGGAGCGTGATTCAACGGGTCCATGAGAAAAAAAACCGATTTTCAATTGACTCGCGATCGATCCGTCATTCATCGAAATTCAGTGAAACAAAAGCCCCAAATTAGACACAATGTGCACATGCTCTCCCCAAAATTAGCAACCTTCCTTTGTTTGTGTGGCGAACACTCTCCGTCGTATCGATCATGTTATGAGCCGTGTTCCTCACCCGATGAGAAGTCCCTGAGAACTCGCATCCTCGCCGGCTGAACTTTCGACAGCTAAAAATCATACATCGATGCAGATGTCACATGTGTCGAGAAAATCTCACAGAGCAGAGTCTGGATTTCTATTCAAAGGGATCTGCATTCTCGGTGCAGTTACTCGAGGGAACCAATAATCACCACAACGATAATCACAACGCACTTCTCGATTTACATGGAAGGCATATTGCTAAAGCCTTTTCTACCACCACAAGCTCACCGAGATCGGCCTCAGAATACAAGAGTGTTTATGTCATCGCAAAGTATCTATCGCCCATTGATTGCCCATTATTCTCTTCTAACCAGGAAATAGATGAGAAGAAAGATACCGACCAAAACAGCAACCATCGCCAGCAGGCCTCTACCCGATCTTGCTCTAAACACCTGCGAGTGTTGAACATGGGATATGGCTTCAGATCGGATTGCAAAGAAAGCCATAATTTAACATTGTATGTAATCGGGGAAGGGTTAAATTTAGATTTCACATTTCCTTATGAACCCAATGGATCACTTGAAATTCAAAGAGGCTTGTTTAGTTTAACTCGTCGATTTTCATGATTCGTGCGTGTTTTTGGCGAAAGATTCAGCGGCACTGCTTACTTTCTTAAATCTCTCCGTTGTTGTTGCGAGAAGACCCCTTGATTTATCCATCTGACTTGCCTACTTAATGGCATAATCCGAAAAACCGTATCAAGAAAACAGATTACAAAGAAACACAAAACATTGTTCTGTTTTACTGTATCTACAACCATACCATGAAATCCAGGAATCGGTTCTGCGATTTTACTTCTTCATGTATATCAGTTGTCAACTGCAAAAGAAGTAACAAATTGAAACGAGTAAGAAAGAAAAAGCAACTGTTATTATTCACATAGGAAAGGCATTGTCATAGTGGGATGCTGTTATCTTCTCCAAAATCGATATCATGTGACCTTTCAGATCATCTACATGATTCAAACGACAACTTCAGGGATGATTTAAAATGCACTACACAATTATTTCCACTAATCGCATAATGAAGACGGGATTTTTCACACTGATCACATTTAAACATAGAGACGGTGATCATTCACGTTAAGCAAGGTATGAGAAAATAATCTTCCAAAGTAATTGCATTCTGTAGGACTGGCAATAGTTCACACCCAACTAAATTACAATGGCACAATCATTGAAGGAATGACATAACTAAGAATTGACCCCCTCACACTGATCATAGAATTAGAAACGGATGAGCTTTCACACTAATTGTATTGCAAGAAATCTGCCCCTGACACTAATCGTATTATCAAGACGCGATCATCTATAATCATTGTGTAATAATGGATTCCCCCTTCCCGTCAATCCATTGTAAAGGACATTAATCTTTTGTATTAGTAATCACGGAACAAAGGATTGAACCCTCATGTAAATCATATATAAAGGCACGATTTCTCATTGTGATAATCTCGAAACTCTGGAGTGCTGCGTAACACTAATGACACTATAAAGTCATGATCTTTCATTGTAATCACATGACAAAGAACAGTCACACTATAGTGTGATTATGCCTTTATAGTGTGATCAATTGCCACAATCACACTATAAAGGCATAATCTTTCAGACTATCACAATAGAAAGGCATGATTTTTTTATATCAACCACAGTATGAAGGAATGATCTTTCATGGCAAGTTAGAGAAAGAGCAAACAGAAATATTGCCTTTGCCATGATTCACATACTAAAATGTGTGAATTCTCACAAAGACCACATCTGGCATTGATGAAACCGGAAAAAAAATGCACGATCCTTGAAGGAACAGAGGTAAAAAAACGGATACGAAAGGAGACAAGATCTTACTTTCTTGAGAATGCTCACTTTGTCTTTCAATCCATCAAGTGATCTGTCATTGTCTTGCTCGGAGATCTCTAAGCTCGAATACGAGGAAGAAGAAGGTGCCCAATTCGCACCTTCTTCGAGGCCTTCATAGAGCGAAGATCGCACACCGCGAGTATCTCTGAAACGCCCATCAACCGGATTTTTGTTCTCTTCTCTCTCTCTCTCTCTCTCTCTCTCTCTCTCTCTCTCTCTCTCTCTCTCTCTCTCTCTCTCTCTCTCTCT
>JBBBWG010027535.1:29877-62563 GCA_037176905.1 Azolla pinnata | reverse complement strand
CCCCCTTCGTTTTTAGTTTTGCGCTTCTTTTCTCAGACTTCAACGACAACAGCAGTGTTTCGGGTCCCAAGCGACGAGGGGCCATCTTCTTCTTCTCTCTGAAACTAACTGCTCAGCCATGGTGTTGAATCATGCCCCAAGCGCTACAATGCACTCTGTTTTGGTTAAGTAGGCAACCTTGGGTAAGGAAGGAGCTCATCACTGTGTTTGCATTGGACGGACATAGCTTGCTTGATCTGCAAAACCCATCTCCCTTGCCTCTAATGCTTGGCAACACCAATGCATGCTCCTATCTTGTCATCATTCATTGCTTCTGTATGTGCTTGGACGGGCATAGCTTGTTCTGCCGCATGGTACTTCTGCTGCATTCAGTCCATTTGTTTCTGTAAGTACTTGGACGCACATAGCATAGCTTGTTCTGCTGCATGTTGGATTCTGCAATTCATTCAAGCCGTTGCTTCTGCACTGTGTTTTGCATTTTGTCAGCTTGATCGGTAAAACCCATCTCCCTTGCCTGTAAGCATGCACGTTAGATCCTATCTTCTCACCATCCATTCAAGCCTCTCATTGCTTCTGTATGAACCACTGAACCACTAGCTCACACTCGCTGCAACGTAGTCAAGGTAGATAGATGTATGTAATGACACTAGTAAGTCCATCACTGCATGGCATGAAGGACAAATCCTTCCGGTAAATGTGCCCATTTACTTACTGCTGGGAGAAGAATAGAAGATAAGAGTAGATCTGGAGCATGGTGAAAAGCTGGCTAGAGGCTGATGCATACCACTCGTTCATCAAGCCCTTCTACAGTCATATGATTCATGTGAGGAAGAAATTTCTTGAAACGAGCGTTACTAATTGCTCAAGGCGTGTAGATACTCCTCCATGTACATACAGCAACAGCTGCGATCCATCTCTCATCACAGATATTGATGGTTGGGAGGCTCTTTGTAACCTGGATGGCTGACGATCACAGAATGCAGCTTCTGGGACCATGCTCACCACCTGTGCATTACATTATAAAACAAGAAAACAAAGCCCATGCACTCATCCAGCTGTGATGCCTAAGATCAATAATAGCACACAGATACCTCATTCCAAGTCGATAAGATAACACGAGAAGCACCAAAAGGTTCCTTAATGCGAGGAAAAAGAAATATCAGAAGGTTCCTACATAGGGGAAAACCTTAATGAATGTCCCGATCATTGGGTTATTATCAAGATTCCTGGGATGTGCAGGAGGGAGAGCACAAAAGGAGTAATGTGCGAGAGGCAGATGGGCATGTATAATCACCCATTCAAAGTGAGGTCTGGTTAATGGCTTTCCGTTGGTGGAGCACCAGCCTTTATTTCATCATCACTGTCTTCTTCTTTGTATGCACCAACCAACTCTACGCATCCAAAACACAACAAATGAGGTCATAACATGGGGGCACCTTCACGTAAATCTCGTAAGCTTGTAAAGTTTTACTGCTAGAGTCCATGTGAAGTTAAACGATTCCTATACTCTCCGACGATGGCAAGAAGAGCCTGGAATCTTGCACCTGACTGTATCCAAGGTGCGCAACACAGACCATTAGCTATATTACCCATGGGACGGGTCCACTGATCAGCATATCGCTAGATTTGTCAACAATGATGAAGCACCAGTCCAGTCAAGAAAACTTCTTATTTTCTGACCCAGCAATGTATATAGATCTCTCAACCTGAAGTACATCGCCAAAAACTCTGCACCACAATGTCTTCAACTGATATGAGATAGAACTGATACCTTTAAATTTGGTTCAGACAAAAGATCCACATGTATTCTTGGAAAACTCACAGTTTACCTAGTCGAATATGTAGATTGATGTACTCCAGCTGCATCAGAAAACTATTGAAAAGCCCTGCTTTTCCAACTGTAAATTTTTTATATGCAATCATCATACAAAAGAATAAGCAACAAGGTTAAAAACATGGCAACCCCTACCACTAAGAGTAGATAGGGGAAAAAAAAGAGAGATTATCATTTCTTGGAGATCACAAATTAACCTTATTAAACTGAAAAGAGTAAATCAATTGAATAAAAAATTTCAAAATACGAGCTAGTTGGTACCATTTCCTCGCGTCTCCAGAGACAACCCTGAAATAGCATATCTTGCATTGGTGATTAGGCGCATGCGAGGCTCTGCGCCAAGTTTGCTAGTTATTGATTTGACCAATCCACTGTGAAGGAATAGGTGTGATTTATCATATGAAAAAACCTTCGAGCAGCATTATTGAATGGAATTTCTAAAATAAGATAACTACTCTGTCCGGAGAATAATAAGAACATCACGTGGAAGTCCTTCCATGAACTGAGAGATATCACCAATAGTCAGCCTGCGTAAATCATCACGTAGTTTCGTCCTTTCTTCAGGGGACATGCGTTCACCTAGACTAGATGTGCTGCATCGAAATATTATATGCAAGATTATACACTGTCTAGAAACGCATTTCAAACTTCATTTAAACTTAAAACACAACATTTGTAAATACCTGTTCAAAGTGCGTCCAGTGAAAATGACAGGCAAGTACTTGAAATACTTTCCTGCTCCAAGGCGCTCCCCAACCCTCTGTGTTTCAGCAGGATCTGCGAGTACTAGAGCTTTCCAGAGATGACAAAAATCTGATCTGAACCCTTCATTAAGCTCTCTGTACAAACCGTGGTCTAAAAGAACTGCAAACTATGCATCAAAGTTATATGTAGCCACTAAATGGTTAGATATTATTACATCAAGATGAATGGGTGAATGAATACCCAGTTGGAATTGGCCTTTCCCTCGATCATTGGTAGGAGAAATTAAGATATTTCCTGGGTGTGGATCTCCATGTACATGGCCATGCAAGAATATCATATTTGCAAATATTTCTACTAACAGTTGAGCAACCTTTGAAGTGTTGAAAAAAGAGAGTTACATAACAAGCCTATTTTTCGGGCATTGAGAGTCATATATTATAATCACCTTATGTGGATCAATGCCGGAACTCTTTAAGGATTCCATATCGTCAATCTGTCCGTGCAATGCACAAGATTTCACAATGAGTATCCAGATGCTACATGAAATTTTTTTGAAGAAAGAAATCTCTCTTGTAGATCATGATAAGATCATGTATATGATACTCTAGGTAAGATCAACTTCTATTTAGGTAAGAGGCACTCTAGCATAGGAATATGTAAATATTTGGAAGTCAAATTCACAGGATGCCACACCTACAGCCTATGTGGCTTCAAGTACGGTTAGAGACAAGATACTTATGTATAGTTCCAGGAACTGAACACAAAATCTTGTCATTGCTAATTGTGAGGGAACAGGATGCACATGTAAAAGTCTTCCCAAACCGGTCTTCTTACGACTAAAGGAAGCCAGGGCCATCATTCCTTGTCATGGATGTTGCACCCATGTGCATACCTTCCATTTCATCAATGTCTTCATCACATATCCTATCCCACCAAGCTTCCTATACTGGATTACATAAAGATGGATATTTCCAATGAATATCCGTTCTAGTTTAATTGATCAAGCACCAGAACATGTCATTTCAATATTCATGATTATATTTCAGCCCATCTAACTTCAGCAAATTAGAAAAAGGAAACTTTCTTACATCGTTCTTCTCAGAAGCAAAATTTGTTCACAGACAACCAGGATTGTGCATAATCTTATGCCCTCCTCTCAGATGCTGCCTTTTTTTAGAAACATTATGTATTTCATCCCCCCTTTAGCTGAAATCCATTTTTTCATATTTTTTGTAGAGTATTTCATGGTTAACTTTTCAACCTGTACTAGTCTGTATTATCAAGGTAGGTGATTTTGAGAGCATAAATAAGTCTCTACCCATCTTTTCTTTAGAAATCAATTAGCTCTACCAAAATGCCTAGGTGCTGTAATGTGGCATTGTAAGTAACACATAATTGCTCCATACATCACAGCATCGACTTAATAAGCAATAATACAAGGATAATATTATAAAATTGAATTTCTTCAGACACTATCAGAGTACGTCATAAAATACAATGAAAAAGAGGACATGCTCTTGTTGCTTCGTGCTTTAGACAGCCTAATAACATAACATGATTCCAGTAAACGGTTTTCATAAGCTGAAACAAGCTCAAAATCAGCATTACCTTGAATCCATGCATAAATTCCATTGTAAGGACTCTATGAGAGGTCATATTCTGTAATAGAATACAAAATTGCACTGATAAATTGTAGGAAGACAGACATGATGGAGTAGAAAATCAACAACTTGAAAAGTCTTGGATCAAATAATTACCCACAATATTGTTGGTATTTTGACATTTGTATTGCCTTGAAACATTTTGGCAGTTCGTTCAGCATTATGTGCTTCTTGTTCAAAATCTGCAAGCATCTCTTTTAAATACTCACACATAAGACCTAGACATTACACAGAATATGAATTTATGAAACTATCATCAACCAAAGCAACAATGAAAGCCTAATAATGAGCCTCTTTTGCATCCTCGGTGAATTTTGACCTCAGAACATGTGCTTGATTATTATGTAATGGATCATCCTATTGAAGAATCCAATTGCATTAAGAAACGGATTTCTGATTCCATTGCATCTTCAAATGAGTTACACAAACTTGCAAGGTGCTCAAAAGATATGTTATCACTGATGAAAACCAATAATAATTCTTTGAAGAACCATTTTCTCAGGCACCAAATTCCCAAATCTCTAGAAAAACTCTTTTATGGAGTTGGATCAGGGTTTTCCTTCAGCCCTCAGAATCTCAGGGTTTTTCTTCTTTCATCATCTCTTCCAATAAATAAGAAAATCCTCAGAGTTTACAATCTATTTCTAATCGTCGAAGGCTTTTTATGTGCAATAGTCCATTTTTTTCAAAACTCTTCACCATCAATAAGATACAACCTTCTACAAAGTATCAGAAGAACATTCTGGTGGCTTATTTGTGGCAAATAAATAATATGATCCATTTTTGTATAGATTTGTAAAATAATGCTTACCTAGTTCCTTCAATGAGGTTTTTTCAAACTCAGGTACAATCCACTGGAGCTGATACTCAGGAAACAACTGCAGGAAATCATATTATTGTCAGATCCAGTAAAATACTTACAAATCCAAACTTTCCTATTCCATAGAAGAATTCCTTCCTTTTCCTTCCAAAGATATTTTTTAACAAAGAAGGTTTTTACAGAGGAGAAAAACTGAATGTATGCATATAGTTGGTCAGGATCATAATAAATATGTAAATAAAAAACATCAAAGATGTTGAACATATCAACTTACCCATGCTACAGCTCGTGAAAGGATGTCCATTGTAGCTATATCAATCCTAAAGTTTTGGTTTAACAAGGGATATTGAACCTACATACAAATGATTAAATATTTGCATCAGAGAATACAGTTTCGAATGCATTATTCACTCTTCTGAACTTCTAAAGTTTGCGAGATACCTTCACAGCTACTTCTTGCCCATTCTTTAATGAAGCACGGTGAACTTGTGCAATTGAAGCAGCAGCTATAGGCTTCTTATCAAACTCTTGATATCTGTTCCATGAAGAAATCCAAAGTCAATGTTTTTTGTTTGATATGTAGAAACCTTTTTAACCAAACCTGTAGAAGCAGAATCCATGCATAATCCTCACAAGGTGCTTCTACGTTTGTAGGAGATGATATTATACTGATCCTTTAATATTTGAGCCATGCAGACACATGTAGAAGCTATTCTAATTCAGTGCTTTTGTGAATGTACCGCATTTCGTGCAAGATAAAAGTTATTTGACTGACATATGATTTGATTGGGAAGCCCTACAACTTAGACAAGATGTTTCCAAGCAGCCTCTTATGTGTTGTAGAGATTTAAAACCAGTTAAAACGACATATACATCCTCCTAATGCAAACCATGCTACCAGGAGCAAGCATACTGATTCAGTATTGTTGTGCATATACAGCATTGAGTTCAGGATAGAAGTCATTTGGGACAAGTTTTGAAATAGTTAAACTCCCCAATGTGATTTTCTTGTGATCAGCGATTCTCAGCTCTCATGTGTGATAAGGATAAAGCAACTTGTTGAAACGACATGTACATCCACATAATGAACACCGTGCTACACATTAAGACCTAAATAAAACCTGACAGTTGTGACTATAGACAGAATATTCAGCAAATCTATTGCTGAAGCAGATTGAATATGCTGACATCACATGTTGGACCATGATTATTAGTAGGTGAGCATTATCCATGCCCAGGGCACCTCTTCTACATGCATAAGACACTCAATGTGGATTAGAGGTTATGGCATGCATACTCAAATGATACATAATCAGTGCCTACAGTTAGAAAAACCTTTAGAAAGCAATGTCCACACAAATTACCCCGGGTATATAGACTACCATGCACAATGCCGTTCATTTCTTTATAGAGAACACACAGAAAAACCCACGATGAAGGTTAACTCTAAGTAAAGGAAAGGAGGATCACAAGTCAAACAACTATCCATATGAAAGTATCATGGCTTAGGGATTTGTTGAGAATGTGAAGTATCAATAGATACTTCCAAGAATAAATGTCAGATATCTATGTATACGTTGGAATAAGGAAGACTGGTTCAGTTGAGGAAGTGGGAAATCCATATGAGTGTGTCAGGAAATAATTATGGACTTGATTATTTAAAAATTTATTTTGACTTGCCAGAACATGTCTCCACTATGACAGAGACTAATACAGGCATTTCACCATAAAATCAGCAACAATAAGTGGAAGGATAGAATATCAAGTCTTTGCCCATGTTACAAAATAGAGAGAAGATATTTTTCATCTAGCATAAATGAATTCGGAGATTTTCTTACACATCCAAGAAATTTTGTCCTAGTTCTTCTTCCAACACTCTCTGCACATCCTTGAAAGGGTAAGGAAAGGCCTGAGATTGCAAAACCATACAGATTTTTAGATGTACAATTATGCATTTTAAAAGTGTGGCATTAAATGTACGTTTAGATGTTCGAATCAGCAATGTTTGTCACATTTTCAGATATTTAAAAGACGAACCTTGTCCTGTAAAGTTGACAAAGCCGTAACATATTCTTTTGGTATGTTCCGTAGGGATCCAATAAACTGCCCTCCTTTGATATAGAACCCTTTATTTGCTTCACAAAGCTTTAATAATCTATTAGCTGCCCGAGAATGTACCTACAACGAGTGGTTCAAAAAATAACTGCTGTTCCTCAATCATATAGAAAACATGAACGGGCAAGGTTTGGTTATCAGCACTATCTTTGCATGACATCACATTATGAGAGTTGATAAGTGAAATCCAGAAGGATTACAATGATGTGAAGTAACTTTTACTATGTGCTTGCTTTCTTGCATAAGATATGATCATAATAGATTTAATACTTAGAATGTAAGAAAAGATATGCAGAGGTTAATCCATCGTTGTATCGGGTTACTTCTGTCTCCAGACCTTATTTTCGTTCTCCTTTTATCAAGGTATTGAATCATGATTCTAGTTCTACATGTTCCCACGAAACACTTGAAATCGAGCAACCCGTGTGGAACATCTAGACTACTAGCACCAAGGCCGCTAAGCTCTTAATCAGAATGTAACATCCAGTTATCATTGCATTCCAATGTGTGTCGATGCATTTAAATCTAGCCAAGAAGTTACAAACTTGGCCTAAAATCACAGAGTAGACCCTGCATGGAACTATTTGATGGGTTAGGTTATCTGGCTGAAAAATGATAACATATATTAACAGTTCCTTCAATGAGAATTTAGATTGAAAATTCAGCTGCTACAGACTTACCCTTGAATGCATAGCTTTCTGGAGTAAAATCATATAAAAATTAGAGGTTAAATTTCAGGTACATTGATGGTTTTCTTAGTGTTTTGTCACCCTCTGGGTGTTCCATTGAGTTGGTTTCGATCTCCCAAGGAAATAAAGAGCAAGAAGCACAAACAGATAAAAATAATGGTAAAAGAAGGAAAATGAAATAGAAAAAGAAATTCAACGAGAAATTTCCAGTTAGAAGCTAACCAAGGCCTTGCAAACTGGACTCATAATGCTACAGAACAGTTGTAGCAAAACACCTGGTCCATTTGCTGCATCAATTGTATAAATGGTTGCTCTAACCAACTTAGCTATGAAAGATATGCCACTTTGGAATAGCTTGCATAGGAAAATATTTGGCATGATTTCTCCACTACAAGTCAAACTTATCGAAGATCGAAATAGTAACTGGCTAATGGCATAATTTTTTATTTCTGCTTCAATATTTTCTTTTGTTTTACCAATTTGAAATTCTCTGTGCATTGCAATAACTGTTGATTAGAAAAGTTATGTTCAAATGCAGTAAACATCAATATAGAACCATCATCATCATCTTGCAGCCCACCACCAGTTCATTTTCTTGCTTCTTATTAGAGACGATACTGGAACCTTGGTTGAATGTCTTCGGTTTCATAGGTTGTCATCTGGTTCCATGATCAGAATCATCTACCCCATTTCACGCAGCCATTGCCTTTTCAATAGTTGTGTTACTTTCCACCCTGTGATCGTAGGTCTCAGGTTCTGCTGCTCAATTTTATCAATGTTCACCATCCAATCCTGACTCATTAACCCTCACCCTCTCACATTGGCCGAATCTGATGCACTCCCACCATGCCATGTACATTTGATACTTAGTTGTCATCTGGTCAAGGTGACAGCTTTCCATAGGTACGCAGACTTTGGAAACAACAAAAAGTTGCACGGAGATATGCTTAACACGTTAGACAAGTTATAATTATTAGCGGAGTATTGAAGCGGGATTACAACAATGGTTACAATGGGAGCTCTCTCTCATGTGTGTTCCTAGATGGACATGCAAATACAAATTTCCAGGTAAGTTAGAACTAACTCTTGAATAATTTGAAAGCTTCTTTGCATAGATTAAATTGTCAGATGGGACGTCCTTACAGATGACTACCATGTAAGTATACTTCACATCTAGCAGCTAGAGAAAAAAACAGTTTTACTTCAACTCAGTGACATCAGACTAACCAAAGACTGTGTTTTGTAGTACTCTTCCGATTTGTGGTCAAACTGTCGTAGGGAGTACTTGTAATCAATGCTGTTGATGGCAAACTACAAGGAACAGATAGAAGTCATTAGTTGTGCAGATCCATTGTCGATAGTTATGATAAATGGAAAAGTCATGAAAATGCAAAAGAGAATATTTGCTAGAGGAACGTTCAGGTAACCGAGAGGAAGACCAAAGCCGAAGCTTCGACACCGTGATACAGCAAGAACAAGCAAGCGAGCAAATGGAATGGAGTTCCTGGACAATGGAGCAAGTATATATAGGTACAGAGAGAGAGAGAGAGTGAGATTTTGGGAGGATAAATACCGTGTATACAGCACGCGACGATCGGAGCACGCCTTTGCTTGCAACGAGCAAGGATTGAAGAGGATCAGTGCGAGGACGATCTGACGGTGACGAGGACGAAGAAGCGGAAGAGGAGGAGGAGGAGGAGGAAACAGCGGAGATGGAAGCAGCAGCAGCAGCCGAAGAAGCGGCGGTCGTGAGGAGGACGAGAGAGCGCAGACGTGGCGCCGCCATGCGCCGTCACTGTCTGCGTCGCTGCACCTTTGACTGTCGTCGTCGTCCGCTTCCTGACAAAGCGACTTAAGATCGGTCGAGTTTTCTTTATACATGTTTAACTTGTATATTGATAGAAATAAGAAATCCCTGAACATCGTGTCAGGATGGCCGAGCGGTCTAAGGCGCCAGTTTCAGGTACTGGTCCGAAAGGGCGTGGGTTCAAATCCCACTCCTGACAGAAACCAGCATCTACTGCTTTTTGGATTATCGTACTCCGGCGTTTTCAGAAATCGACAGCAATCAATGCCCTTCCGAAATCCATTACATGTTATAGCCATTACAAGAATCAGCAATCTTCGTTTCTTGCCTCTCGTGAATGGCCCTTACTGAAAGGCCAAAGGTATCAAATTACTTGGACCCTCACCATGGAGATGAGCTCCGTAGGCCCGGCCACTGCTTAAACACATGAAAATAGTCTGACATAGCTTCTGAAATTGCCAAACAATGTGAGAGGGAGTCTAGCGTCCATCTATCTACACACAGATTACCTTGAATTTTTTATTTATAATGAGAGCGCGTGTGGCAGGAATGTTTGTTAAGTGTGGAATTTTATAAACCTGTGTACAAATGAATCCACGTCAACCTCTCAGCATCTACGAGTGGGTATAACTCAAATGACGATACCAAACACGATTCTGAGCGCAAATTTCGTGCTCGAGACAGAATGAAACTTATAACAAATGTGGTTGGTTGCAAAGATCACAAGTCGCTTAGTTGTAGAAAAGGAAGAGACACTAAGAGGAAAACTGCACGGCGGATATGTCTACCTTCAGTGTTGTCTCGGAACGTCTCTACATCTCCATGCTTCCACTCTTCATGATTTCTTCAATGCTTTCACATTTGAATGAAATTCTTATACTTAATAATGATGTAAGATCTAATACTTGATTACAATGGTACGGCAGATCTCAGCTGCAAACACTGGAGAATATCGCTATCATCTAGGAGCTGATCATAAGCATCATCTTCAGGGGCGGAGCATATGGCTTTAGTAGCTACTTCACTTGCAAATTTATCTTTTCCTGGGAATTCATTGCTCATCTGTTTACCTTCGCCTGCTTGTGTGCATAGATCCACCATTCTAATCTCCAATTGCGAAGATTCGTTATTAACACACATCCCTTGTTTGCTTCCTAGATAAGAGAATGATAAAAAGTTGGACCAGAAGGTAGATTAGATAGATAGACCATTTTCTACAAGCTACTTAAATAAACCCAACATTTTTACCTTCATTTTTGTCAATATCTAAATGTCATGAACATGTACCTTTAATGGCTAGGTCCTCGTTACTGGCGCCTGGTGCATCATCCTCACACACAAACCCTTGAGAATTACCAAAAACCTGAAACATATTTGGTTATACTTTTGGTAATTGAAGCGTTAAATATGAAAACCGATTTCCTAAATAGCTAAGCTAGCTGTACTTAACCTGTTCAACATTGTTTATGGTTATATTCAAGTAGTGTGCATAAGGTGTTGGACTAAACACAGCAACCTGTTCAGATGATTGAGAAAACAGCCTTAAATAAAATTTTGAGGGAATGAACAAACAAAGGGGAAGGAGATTATGTGCATTTCTGACAAGCAAATATTGAAATTGATAAAAACAAGAACATGACATGATGTGGTGCAAAGATTTGATGAACTCAGTCAAGAGAAGTCCTGAAAATCAAATAACTCATCACCAAGGATATAGCCATGGAGCACGCTTGTTTATAGATACTTTCAGATAAAAAGGGCTATTTTGTAGTACATAGGACAAATATGCGCTTACAAAGGACTTTGCCAACTTTATGCACAATGCATTATGAATCTTTTATTTTCCAATGTTCAGAATGAAATTATGATACTTTGAAAAAAAGGATTTTCTGCTGCCTTCCAACATTGAGATTGCACACTGTCATTTCTTCCTGATATAAAGACTGATAACCAATGTCATTGTCCTCTAAAAAGGCAAACGTTGCCATTTCTTCTATAAAACAAGAAGTAAAAGATTATAAAAGAACTACATGCATGGAATAATTATGGGATGTGGGTTCAAAACAATTTTTAATGATCCAAGCAAATGAAAAATGATAGAACAATAATAATCCAACCTGGTGTAACAACATTACAGCTCCCGGTTCTATAAGCCTACCAAATTCAGTTTCCAACATCACTCGTCGGTTTACAGTACCAGCAATGCAATCAGTTTGATCCTGTTATGCCAAAGGAAATTTGAGCCAACACATCGACAAAATGTACCACATTATACAATGTATTGCTTTGAATGCATAAAATACTGACCTTCAAAGTTACCATCATATCTCCACATCCATTAGGCATGCACGATTTGATAAGCACAACGAGCTAAATGCAACAATGGAATACAGAAGAGATCACAAAGATATTCGTTTTTAAGAAAGTAATCTTGTCATTATTGAGATATAAAAACGTTGTCTAAATATGATGCATTGTACATCAGTCACAAGAGGTGGCATCTAGCCTAGTGTATTTCATATCGCATGGGTTCTTTTGGTTACCTTAGGTATCCGATTTTCTGTTCTGCATGTCTTCACAGAGCTTATGGCTGAAATACAGGCAGAGGAAGAAGAAGAAGAAGACTGCCCTATACAGAAAGTGAAGACTATTTCATCCAGATTGAAAGAAACAGTATGAGGCTTTGCGGTTATCACACTAGATTGTGACACAGAAGGTATGTGGCAGAACCTTCTTGACGTAATTTATGGCGTTGATCCAAGGAGTGGTATGAAAATCGGAATCTTCAGCAATAGACCTTCCTTTACCGCAATGTTCCTTTGTTCTCACACAATGGGTATGAACTTTCTGCATCACACCCTTTTGAAGTGCACCAGCAGGGCCTGGAATTGTATAAGGTAATCCTTTTTTAGGTGAATCAGATGCACTATCATATCTTGAACCTGAGGGTTTCTGATTCTCCTTGGCCAGAGGCAAAGTTGTTTGATCTGATTGAAATTTCGATTTCTCTGCACTAGTTAGAATCCCTTTTTCGGGCATGCCTGCAACAATAGAACATCAAAATTATTTATTTTTTACCATTTAGAGGATGCATCAACAGTATTGAAGGTTGTCCATGACACCACTGCATTGGTTACACGAAGCAGTCATGGAAGCATGCTTTATTTTTTGTAATAATTGCCATCATTGAGACACCAATATTAGTACAGTAAAGCTACTTATGAAAAACTTTGCAGATGTTTTGTCGAAGTCATTCTATGGAGATATTATCTGCATTCGTTATTTTCAAGATATGCTGAAGATGTTCATGGGTTATATTGAAGATATTTATACAAAGTGGTGACAGCACCAATATTGAAACATTTGACTTGGCAATATATGAGCTTATGAAAACATTGTAAAAAAAAAGACGCCATTGAGGAAACCTATACCTGCTTCTGTAGACCATGTGGAACTTGAAGAAAATCTCTCACAAAAGACAGTATTTTCCTTCTGCAGCAGGCTTGATCCTGTCTCTTGACAATGATCTTTGCCAGAAACCTGCTTAAGAATATGTTTCCAGCTCTTTCTAGCTGGAAATGATTTATCAATTCCAACATCATGATTCGGGATTTCGTCTTCCTGCTCTTCTACGGTATGAGCATACCTCGGATCTACAACAGACAGAAGAATACGGTCATCCTTGCAAACGAGGCTTTGTAATCCATGTTCATGCTCTTTATGTCCACTTTTCATTGGACTTTTTCTTTCCTTACTTGCACCAACTTCATGAATGTCCATTCCATCTTCTTTTTCCAAGTCCAAGACAATGTTCCCGAAAGGCAATTTGTTGGTAACGCATCCATCAACTGATGCAAAAGTATATTTTTCCTTGCTTTGTAAGACGTTTTCCATCTCGCTTGGAAGATCTTTTCTTTGGCAACGAGAATCAGCCTTTTCGATATGAGAATTATATTCTCTGGTGCTCGATTCATGGAATTGTGAAGGATACTGTCCCCTGGTTAGCTTTCTTCTAGCGTCACTGTTGACTTCTTCGCGAAGCGACAGAGAAGAAGATGAAGTTTGATATGGAAATGGATGCTCTTTGACGCGTTTTCTACTAGCAGCATCGTTATGTACTACTTCTCGAAGAGGTGATTTTGCGGAAGGCATGTAATCTTTAGAACGTTTTCTGCAAGCAACATCATTGGTTATTTCTGCCACAAGGGAAGAGGTAGAAAGAGGTGGGGATTGATGTACGTGTCGTTGTTCTTCAGCACCACTGTTGACAGCATTATCATCTTTTTGAAGAAGATGTGGAGAAAGCGAAGGACGTTTTTGGAAACGTTGAAGCACGTCGGATGCAGATGAAGATGAGACGTGCAGCTTCCTTTGCGAAGTTTGCGCAGAAGAAGAAGAAGTAGGTGGATGAAGGTAAGCTGCAGGAGATGGAAAAAGAGGATCAGTAATGGTGATGGTAACGGTGATGTTGACCGTGATCGCTATGGTGATGACGATGGGGATCGTGATAGCGACGGTGATGGAGATAGTGACAGTGACAGTGATTACGAAGGTGGTGACATGATGATAATGATGATGATGATGATTGCAGGAAGAAAATGGAGAAGAAGAAGAAGAAGAAGGATTACACTGCTGTTGTTGTTGCTGCTGTTGTTGTTGTTGCTGCTGCTGTTGTGGAAGCGTTGCATCATGGAAAAGATGTGCTGGAGCGGGAAGGCCATCGCCATAGCTAGGACGTCTGCTGCTGCTGCTAACGTTGTTGTTGTCGAAGGTCCTGAGTATGTCGGAATCATCGACGTCAAGCTCGTCGGCCCAAGCAGATGCAGACGACATGGCCATGCCTTTCCTTCTTCTGCTGCTTCTTCTTCTTCTGATTCTTCTTCTCCTTCTTCTTCTTCCTTCTTCTTCTTCAGACGAGAGAGCGTGTTTTGGCGGGAAACCGGTTTCAAACGGGGCAATGTGTTTTGGCCTCTTGCGGCCAAATGGGAAAGCAAAACAGTAGTCAAAAACGTTAACGAACAATTTCAGCTGACATGGATCGGGTTTGCGCCAAGAAAAGGAGGGGGGGCGGAGTGCGTGCGTGCGTGCTACTAACAACTAGTTACAAACGGAGGCGATGGAAAGAGGTTGTTGTTGTTGCTGTTGTTGATCAAGGGGAAACACCCGCTTGTGAAATGAGACCTAGCGAGGCAGAGAGAGGGAGGATAGTGATGTCCATGTCGGAAGGCGGCGGCGGCGGCGGCGGCGGAGGCGGAGGCGTCGGATCGACGACGAGGTCGCGGTCGAGACGGCGGGACGAGGCCGACGGACATCTCGGGCAGGACCATGATCATCATCGTCGTCAACAACAACAACAACAACAACAACAACAACAACCACAACAACAACAACAACCACAACAACAACAACCACAACAACATCAGCAGCAACAACAACAACATAATGGCGGGCGGCGGCCCGACGCATGGGCTTCTTCTTGTTCCCCAGCACGGGCCATACCCAACGGGGCGGTGGCGCCCGGCTTTGTAATGGCCGGGGCCGGCGGCGGCTCGGATCACGATGAAGACGACGACGACGATAGCCGTCGTCCCCGTCGTCATTCCACCGAAACCCAGTCCTCGTCGAAGACCGTATCGATGCAGCACGAGAGCCGGCGCAATGGCCAAACCCCGGGCTTCGCCGCCCGGCCGCCGCCGCCGCCGCCACCTGGCATCCTCCCGGGTTCGATCCTCCCCCACTTCGCTTTCGGCCTCCTCGCCCTCGCCCTCCTCGCCCTCTCCGCTCACTTCCTCCTCCCCTCCCTTTCACACCACCATCTCCTCCTCCGCTCCTTCGTCCCCCACGATTCCCGCGGCTACCACAACCAACAACAACAAGAGCAACAGCAACAGCAACAAGAGCAGCTCCTGGAGCTCCTACGCGCCTCCCTCGCTCTCTCCCTCCGGTCGGCCTCCGACCGCCTGCAGGCACAGGTCCACGACCTCCGGCTCGAGATGCTCCACGACACCGCGGCGCGGCGCCTCGAGCTCCGGTCGATCAAAGAAGAGCTCTTTGAGTATATCCGCAACAACAACATCAACAACAGCCCGCATCAGCCCGATAGTGGCACCAAACTGGCCCCAACGGAGAGACCCGACTATGCGCTCGGGAGCGGGGGCGGGCGCGTCGTGGGCCATTCCCCGATTTTCCGTCCCCTTCGCCCGGCGCCGTCGTGGACGCAGAAAGCGCTCGCCTACTTTCGAAAGCCTTCTGCCACCGGCGCCACCGTCCACCGCCTCGCTTCTGTTATCCTCGAGCCCGGCTTCAATCAACCTGGGCAATGCCTTCCTTTGGCCGCGAGCTCCGATGCGTATGTCGTCGTCGCGCTCCGGACGCCCATCTTCCCCGATCAAGTCGTCCTCACTCACGTCTCCAAGGTAAAACAGAAATTAACGGCCGGGGTCCGTTTCGCACCTGCCGATTGCCGTTCGTTTGATCTCGATCTCCTGACTAGTCTGCTTGTTTGCGTGTCAGGCCATTGCATACGATATCTCGAGTGCGCCTAGGGACTTCCAAATCTATGGCTCAACGGTAGCAGCAACTTCGGCGTCGAGCGGGAAGCCGTGGGTTTTGCTCGGGGAGTTCACGTACGACATCGAAGCGGATTCCCCGGTTCAAGCCTTCGGCTTATACGAGAATGCTAGAGACGTCGCCATCTCGGCCATCAAGCTCCAAGTGCTCTCAAACTATGGTAGCCCGTCGCACACCTGCATCTATCGCCTTCAAGTCCACGGGCATGAACCCTCGTGACGCCATTCTCTTTCTTTGTTTTCTCCCCCCCGGATGTCATCACAATGGTATCAAGAATGCTCCGGGCGCAGCTCGCCATCAAATTTGGAAATTGTTTTGGGGGCATTCTATGGTCCGATGCTCGACCTTCATATGTATCTGTGATTTCTATAGCGTCCTTTCATGGCAAAAGAGAATCCCCCGATTGGTGGTGGTCATTGTTTTCTCGAATTGTACATGAAGATTTATTTAATTATGCTGTGGGGCAAAGTTAAGTTTGCATTCATCCGGACAAAGATTTGCGTATGCACGTGTTTTTTCTTGTCGAATTACCGATGATAAATTCTTGAAAGACAATGTAACGCCAGGATGGGATGACACCCCGGTGCTAACTAACAAGACAGACACAAGGAGTAAGCTCAAAAGGTTTGTGGATGTTCAGGACTCAATATCAAACTCGGTTCTCGAATCGTCGAGGTCACGGGCACCAAATTTTGGCACTAGAAGATCATCATGACACAAGCGCCCCAGGGAGGAAGAAAATGCAGTCAGCAACGCCGGAGAAGAACCACTGAGAGTTCCAGTGCATTACATAAAACCCTAAACCCTATCTTACAGCTTACGTACTATATCTTTTCTTCTGTTCACAACCTGACGAGTTTTTGTCCGATTTGACGACGTGGGAACGTGGGCAATCAATCGGACATTGTCACATAGATATATGTATATGTTTGTGTTGCAAACAACGTTAGACAAGTCCTGAAGATTGTACAATTTTTCTAAACGAGACTTTGGTTCTTTCTTTGGTACTTGGCCGAGGGGCATTTTGGTAATAATGGAAACTCCAGGCGGACTTGAAAAGAAAAAAAACCAAAAACAAAATGGAAAGTTATCGAACGTGGTTTGAAATTCGATCCTTGTCGATCGCCGAAGGCTTGCCTCACTCCACTTCGCTTCTCCTTCTCCCCGGTTCCCTCGATCCGCTCCGCTCCGATCCGATCCGATCGACGCTTCTCTCTCCGCCTCGGCTATGGCGATCCCTGCTGCTCCTCCCTCCCGCGCTCTCCTTCCCCCTCTCTTCCTCCTCCTCTCCCTTTCTGTTCTTCTCCTGAACGTCTCCCCCGCCGTTCTCGCTTCACCGTCCGACCACAAGTATCGCAAAGGAGATCCCGTCCCTCTCTACGTTAACAAGATTGGACCTTTCCAGAACCCCAGGTTTGTTTGTTTTTTTCTCTTCTGCTTCTTCTTCTTCCTCCTCATGTATATGGAGGGTTATGCAACAAGGCAGAAAGATTTGTCTCGATGGCACCAGTCTGGTTCACCATTTGTTCGAAAAATACGGTAAAAGCTTGTAATGTGTCGTTGAATCACGTAGAAAGGGTCCATGGCTTTACAATGAAGGCCGTGGGTATTTTGAACCAAAGATTGGTCTTAACTGCGCGTCGCTATGGACCTTAATTTTAATTCTTAGAACATACTTCAGTTGTACCTATTTTCTCGTAATGAGATGCTCCTTACTAATCTGGTTAGCATCTGCAAGAGATTTTAACACAATCAGGGAGACAGAGGATCTGAAGTTATAGTTTGGGTCAACCTTAGCTTCTTTTTGGCATGGATCAAGCTTGATCTTTACGTAGTTTAGTTTATACTGATTACCTAGCAATATCAAGGGACTCACAATAAATCGAGTAAGTTGATCTTCAACATGGTAGGGTTTTAATGTAGAAAATGTCTACGATTTTGACATCGTCAGCTGCATTGTGTGATGGCTAGTGTCTCCATTTAGTCATCTTCTCTGTATGTATTGGTCATGTTGAAGGAAAGACTTTGTAAGAATATACATATGTGTGTAGAAGATGTGGACTTGGTTTGTTCTGAGATCCATCCTGCTCACACAATATGTTTATGCCAGCATATTCCTGTTGAAATAAAAGCTTCTGCAAAATCTGCTTTGAAAAGTTTGGGAGACATAAAATTTTAATGGATCTACAACGCTTTAGGAATGTATTTGAAAGCTATGGTTTCTATTCTCCTACAGATCGTGCATAATTTACTGGGAAGTCTTTTTTTATCTGATCTGACTAATAATCTACCTACAGATTTTGGGAACTTTCCATTAATATGCTATGTGCTAAAAGAAGCTGTCCTACGATTCCTTCATTCTGAGAAGGCATTGTATTTTGATCTGATTTGAGGTAACGCTTAAAGAATAGTCTTGAGGTAGTAACTCTTATATCTTCTACGAAGCTAGCTAGCCCGCTTGTATAGCCTGAAGTCCTAGGCCTTTGTGTGTTCATTGATAACACCATCGGTAGTCTCCTCTTGTTGAATTAAAATATGTGAACGCTTTACCATCTTTCCTGCTTAAATTAGCCCACATTTACTCATGATGAGATTGGGAAAACTATGGAAAACCTATGTCAAGATCAGCATGGCTACACCGGTAATAATTTGTAGGCCACAATATTTGATCTCTATTCGACATCCTTTCGTATTACAAATGATCACATAGTGGACTTGGGAAAATGTACCGAAACTTTCACATTACTTGATAGCTGTTCATCTCATCTGCACGTATAACGTGCACATATTATACATTGTTCTTATTTAAAATTGTTTTTTGACATGTTAAGGAGATGTGGATGTAATGGATTTTATCTGAAAGGCGTTTATTGTCTTCTATCATTTCTGTGGATTATTTCATCTTTTTCCATAACGCCAGCTTGGGCTGCTCAATGTATTCACTCAAATCTAAATGAAACACGTATGTACATGTCCTATTCTGCTTTCTAATTACTTATGATGTTCCTGGATCAAGAATATCAATCTATTACGTGTGCTGGATGTAATACAATGCGGCCTTTGTTTATTGCTTATGAACAAAGCACATAATAATGCACTCTGAAATCATGGATTCCGTTTGTTGGATGTACTGCAGTGAAACTTATAGGTACTTCAACTTGCCTTTCTGCACCCCAGGTAAAATCAATATTTTGTGCTGAATATCTTTCAATTTCTCCCACATCTGTTGAGTGTATGCTCATAGTTTTAGAGCTTCATCCATCTAAATCTCTCAGGTCAAGTAACAGAGAAGAAGGAGGATCTAGGGGAGGTCCTTAATGGTGATCGAATGGTCCAATCACGCTATCAGTTGAACTTCAGGCAGGATAAGCAGTTGGAATCTATATGTAAGAAAACACTTAGCAAGGATGAAGTAAAGAAATTCCGAGATGCTGTGAAGCAGGATTACTATTTTCAGATGTATTATGATGATCTTCCTCTATGGGGATTCATTGGGAAAATGGATGAAACCGAGACAAAGTACTATTTGTTTACACATATACCTTTTGAAATTCTGTATAACAATGACAGAGTTATAGGAATCGGCATCACTTCAGACAACAGTTATGTTGTAGACATAACAGATGACAAAGAAGTAGAAGTGGAGTTTCATTATTCTGCCAGTTGGAAAGAAACTGATACCACTTTCGAGAAGCGAATGGAGAAATATACAAAGTTTTCTTTCTTGCCTCAACATCTAGAGATCCATTGGTTCTCTATTATCAATTCATGTGTAACAGTGCTTCTCCTTACTGGGTTTCTTGCCACAATCTTAATGCGAGTATTGAAGAACGACTTTATCAAGTGAGGCTGCTGCTTGTTCCTTCCGTGGTTAGCCCAATCATTTTATTCATACTCTTATGTTGACTGGATTGTTGATCATTTATTTAGGTATACTCGGGATGATGAGGCTGTTGATGACCAGGAGGAAACGGGCTGGAAATATATTCATGGAGATGTTTTTAGATATCCTCCGAATAAGTCATTGTTTTGTGCTGTGTTGGGCTCTGGTTCTCAGCTACTTGCACTGTGAGTGTCTTCTCATGAGGGACAGGGTTAACTCATCTTCAGTGCAGTTGAACTCTGCGTGTTTGTGTCCGTGTTCTTAATGGAGGAATTCTGAATTTCCTATTTACCTTTTATATTCTTGAGTGTCTGAAGTGAATGCCTGCAAATGCCACCATCCAACCCATGAAGGGAAATCTGATTTGTCATCAAGCAACGTTCGAGTCATTAATTACCAAATTTTGTCCCTCAATCCTGTGTGCTATTTGATTAAATGACGTGGTTCGTTAATCTCCTCTGTCTCTCTTTCACCCGGATTGTCTAGCAATTGTATGGGGAATGAGGTATCGAGAACTCAGGGAAATCTAGGGAAATAAAAAATCACTATCACGTATGTTTTTTTCTTCTGGCTATTTAGCTCATTTCTGAGCAGGCATGTTTACAAGGGCACAGTTTCATTGAATTACTTTTGCTTTTTGTTCTTCAGTGCCGTCTTCATCTTTTTGCTTGCTTTGATTGGTGTTTTCTACCCATACAACCGTGGGGCTCTCTTCACTGCCCTTGTTGTCATCTACGCGCTTACTTCAGGCATTGCAGGATACAGTGCTGCTTCTATGTATCAACAACTAGAAGGAACCAATTGGGTAAGAAGAATATAGGTTAACGTAGAATAAGATAACATGCTGTAGATTTAGAGTATCATTGTAATTGTAGGGCAATATAAATTATGTTATTAAATTCATGTCAACCCTTTGTCTTGTAGGTACGGAATTTACTTCTCACAGGATGCTTATTTTGTGGACCATTGTTCTTAACATTCTGTTTCTTGAATACTGTGGCAATCAGCTATAATTCAACTGCAGCTTTGCCCTTTGGAACCATTGTTGTGATTCTTCTTATTTGGGCCTTGGTAACCTTTCCTCTTCTTGTTTTGGGAGGCATCGCTGGAAAGAATAGCAAGGTGGAATTTCAAGCTCCTTGTCGCACCACCAAATATCCACGGGAGATACCTCAATTGCCTTGGTATAGAACAACAATACCACAAATGATTATGGCAGGGTTTTTGCCCTTCAGTGCCATTTATATCGAGCTGTACTATATCTTTGCAAGTGTCTGGGGTTACAAAGTCTACACCATCTACAGCATCCTTTCGATTGTCTTCGTCATCCTGATAATCGTAACCGCTTTTATCACAGTAGCTCTGACATATTTTCAACTTGCCGTGGAGGATCATCAGTGGTGGTGGAGGTATAAAAACGTTACTTTCTTTGGCCAAGCACTACAAAATTGGACTGTTTTGTTTAATTAATAGGATCACATTTATACAGAATCAAGTGTGCATGGATGTAACTGGGTTGAGGGCTTCAATCTGTGGGTTTATGGTTCGTCTAGAGTGCATGCAAGACCTGTCTGATACTTATCTTCATGGTTGTGGATCTGAATATCTGATTGATGTAAATGCAGATCTGTTTTGTGCGGCGGTTCTACGGGTCTGTTCATCTTTGGCTACTGTTTCTATTACTACTTTGCTCGCTCGGATATGACTGGCTTCATGCAGACGTCATTCTTTTTCGGTTACATGGCTTGTGTTTGTTATGGGTTTTTCCTAATGCTCGGATCCGTAGGTTTTAGAGCATCGCTGCTGTTTGTCCGGCATATATACCGATCGATCAAATGTGAGTGATGGAAATCAGTCCGATTTCCCCTTGATATATCACACTTACAAGGAGGCCCTTGTTCATTTTGCTTCAGTGGTTTGTGACATTTATTTAATGTAAAAATCACAACACCAAAGCAATTGAGCTCGGAACCAAAGCATTTACTGGGTGGGTTCTTGAAGTTCTTTTCACATGTCAAATGAAAAGCTGGTTTTTTTTACTGAAGTGGACGTCCTGTATTCCCAAATATTTTGTTACCTGTAAATAGCATCGTTTGTATTATACGAGATTCTGAGATTTGGGTATAACGCATGAAGGAAATAATAAATATCAGCATGCATGAAGAGTTTTGAATTTCAACTCCAGCCTTGTTATCTATGATTGATGTCCATATTTTAACCGAAACACAAGTTTCTGATGACACGTTTTGCATTGGCTTACTAGTAGCGTCTTCACACGTTGTATGCCTTTTGCTTGTATGTATACATTGTGTTGACAGCCTTATATACATTATGTCCATGATGCAAGAGTAGCTGTAAACAATGCAGACAACATACCCATGGATTCCGATTTCAGCTAAACCCAGGATTTGATGTTTTATTTGAAACTCTTTTGAACTTCCCTAGCTCTCATAGCACTTTGAGGTCATACAAGAGTTTCTCAAACTCCTTTTCGTCGATAAACCCGTCACCTGGTGCGTAACCCAGTGTCTTTAACAAGGAGAACCTTGTGTTTCAAAAGCACACACAGCAAAATGCTGAGGCTGATATAACAGTTTAGGGTTGAGCTTACCATTGGTGTCGGCGTAAATCAGCATCTGATGTAGCTCCGTGTCGGAAAAGCTTTTGTCGTAGTCCTTTGCAACTCGCTTGATGTCATCAACGGTGATTTTCTGCAAAAGATGGAAGAGGTTAGGGTCTAATCTAGCTGTAGCGTACGAGTAATGTTTGTAACATTGCAAGTAATCATCTCTTATGGCGATGCCGTAAGATGGAACAATCATCTCTACTGGGAAATATAGCTACAGAATCCCCTCCAATGTTAGAGATGGAGTTGGGTAAGTTGGGCTCACATTATCTGTGGGCTCAAAACAGTTAAAGATGTCCTTGACGTTGATCTTTGCTGTCATTACAGCCACAAACTCGGTGTAATCTATGAAACCATCTTTGTCCGTGTCGATCAATTTGAAAGTTTTCGAGACCTCCTATTACAAATAACATGATTGGAGCCACAGATAGAACACAGACAAGTTAGCCGGAAGAGATGGGATCGAGAGGTCATGCATTATTGCTACTACTAACTGCTATTCGCTGAAACGAAACAGTCTGGAACATAGACCACCTCGTCGCTCAAGTCGAAGAATCCAAAAGCCCTGCCAAAATATGCAGAGATTGGAACTAACGAACATCAGTGTATGTATTGCCAGTAACAACACCCAGTACATTCATCTGGACGGCTAGAGTTTGAAGAATCAAATTCGACGAATCGACCGATCGATGGATCGAATGTCAATACGGCTTAATCTTTCGATTTCTCACATATGCACAACGAACATCGCAAGCCAAACACATTACGGTAAAATATTATCACATTCCGGTAAAATATTATCGATGCAAAAGGCAGAGACCTCATGGCGTCCTTGAACTCTTGCTTGTCAATATATCCTGCCACAAACAAGAAAACCAAAACAGAGGAATTGGTTTCATATGGAGAGTGAACATTGGAGGATGTAAACCCAAAATCAGGCACAACAAGCGTATATAGATAGGGATCGGATCGACTCGGATACAAACCCGATTTGTCGGTGTCGCAGAGATCGAACGCTTTGCGAAGTCTGTTGCCATCTCTGCCTTCCTTATCATCCTTGTCCTCTTTGAATGTCCCCATTCTCGAAGACAAGATGCGGCCATACGACGAGCTCATCGTGTCGGTCGACTGACACAAGGGAGAGATGGGAGTGAGCTAGTGTTGCGCTGGCAGCGCAAGGCAAGGCCAGGCAAGATGAGGTAAGGGACGGAGAAGAGGGAATGTGAAATCCACGCAAAGCAAACGAAGTCTCCCGAATCTTGCTTTGCTCGTTCCGTGATCGTATAATGCACGCCATGTCGATGCTCGACTGTCGATCCTTTTTGAAGGCACGAGGACGATGACGACAAAAAAAGCAGAAAAAAAAAACGTAGTAGAATGAATGACCACCTCCGATTCGAAGCTCTGGTGGTTCTCGGAGTTTTGGAAAGAAGGCAGGCATTCGCGCTCTCGAGATCGCTCCTTGCTGCCAAGACTCTTGATCTTGAGCGTGAATGCGTTGATTCAACGAGCTCCTTTGGGGGAGGAGTATGTGTATATGTACTTTTGGTGTTGGGGGGGGGGGATTTGAAAGAGTATTATGACTCGGTGGTGTCTGTAGCCATTTTGGAGTTTTTACTTTGTTCACTAATCGAAGTATATATGTCACAAAAAGCAAATCGATTCGGCCACAACCCCGTCGAACATCGATGCTATCGTTGATCCGGTTGTTGGGGATGGTCTTCCGATCGAATGGCAGGCAGGGCGGGCGGTCGGAGAGATCGATCGATCGGCGGGGATGAACAAGACAAAGAGAGCGAATCGGGGGATGCTATCTATAGACAGGAAAAAGGAGCAGCAGCCCCAAGCAAGAAAGGGTTTGCAAGAAAAGAAGATACACAAAGTTGTTTGTTGTGTTTGTTTTGAGCTTGGGTGTGAAGTAACAAAAGAGAGAGAGAGAGAGAGAGAGCATTTTTGGAGTTGTTGTTCTGTTGTTGGGCAGTTTGGGGGAAGTTGGAAGACAAGAGAAGAGAAGGGGGGGGAAAAGCCACACACACCACCACATTCAATAGTAGTACATGGAGGAGGAGGAGGAGGAGGAGGAGGAAGTTAAGAATGAATGGGCTATACAAAAAAGGCAGCCAAAGAGTGAGTGGGAGGCATTATTTGATCAAGGGCGCGGGCGGCAGCGGTTTAGGGTTTAGGGTTTAGGGTTTAGGGTCTAGGGTTTTAGGGTTTTAGGGTTTTAGGGTTTAGGGTTCTCGGGTTTAGGGTTTTAGGATTTAGGGTTTTAGGGTTTAGGGTTTAGGGTTTAGAGAGTTTAGGGTTTAGAGAGTTTAGGGTTTAGGGTTTAGAGAGTTTAGGGTTTAGAGAGTTTAGAGTTTAGAGAGTTTAGAGAGTTAGGAGAGTTTAGAGAGTTTAGGGTTTAGGGTTTAGGGCGGCGGCGGCGGCGGTCGGGGATCCGCCGGTCACGAGCACGACGCTGGCGGCGCCGAGCTTCATGGAGGGCATGGCGGCGAGCTCCTTGACGTTGTCGGAGCCCGCGTCGTGGCGCGCCTCGTCGAGCTCGGGGTCGTACTGCTGCACCGCGAGCACCGAGCAGCGCACGCCGGCGGCCGTGACCAGCGCCTCGGCCACGGGCCCGAGCTCCGCGTACTCCGCGTGGTGCAGCTTCCCCGCGAACGCCGCCGACACCGGCAGCGACGGCCTTCTCCCCCTCCCCACCAGCAACACCTCCTCGGGGCCTCCCCTCGCCACTTCCAGCACCGCTCCCACGAGGTCGCTCCCGATCCCCCTCTCCTCGTACTTGATCCCCGATTCCTCGTCGTGCGCTCCCGATCCCGATCCCACCAGCGGCGCCGGCGATGCCGTCGCCGGCTTCTTCCTCGCGCCGATCATCGCCTTCCCCAATGCGAGGCACTCCTCGTCGAGCTTGCTCTCCTTGGCCCAGTCGATCTTGTCGGGCGCCACCATGTAGTGGTGGCTCCCCTCCAGCGCGCCCCCGAGCGAGAAGCGCGAGTTGATCGAGAAGCGCGAGCTGTGCCCCCCCCCCGCCGCCGCCGCCGAATTCTCGCCACTCCCTTCTGCCGCCGGCGGCGGCAGATTGATCGAAACATGGTGGTGGGTGTGCTTGATATTGTCGGCCTGCGGATTGTCATCGTCCGCCGCCGGCTCTTCGTGCTCCTGCTGCTCGCCGCCGCTGCTCCCGAACACGAAGCGGAACACGGTGAGCTTGATCCCCGGGTGCTCCGCCATGCGGTAGCCGAGCGCGAGCGCCTCGCGGTCGTCGGGCCCGCCGAAGAAGAGCACGCCCACGTGCCGGTTCACGGCGGACGACGAGAAGGTGGAGGCGGCGCCGATGCCGCGGTCGACGAGCACGCCCACGGAGCACGGCGCGTGGGAGAGGACCTTGAGGTTCACGACGCGGAGGCCCGAGTGGTGGGTTTCCCAGACCTCCTGATGATGGTGGTGGTGCTGCTGGTGATGGTGATGATGAGTATGGTGATGCTGATCTGCATCGGAGGCCGGCGGCGGCGGCAGCGGCTGGTGATTCGGGCGCGAGTGCTTGTGGAAGGGCAAGAGGATGAAGGAGATGCGCTTGTCGGCGGCGGTGGCGCAGATGTCGTAGTGCATGTCCTCGAAGGGCGAGATGGCGGTCATCGGGCGCACCGTGACCTTGCTCAGCTGCCCGTAGGCCTCGAACGCCACCACCACGCTGTCGGGCGGCTGCTGCAGCTCGCGGCGGCCTCCGTCGTCCGATTGCTGCAGCTGCTGCTGCTTGTCGTAGAAGGGCAGCCCCTCGCGCCGGATGCGCTGCAGCTTCAGGATCGCCGACGATCTCTCCGAGTACTCGAGCAGGTGCAGGATGTACATGTGCAGCGGCCTGCGGCGCTGCCCCCCCGCCCCCGCGAAGCTCCCCCGCATCGCCTCCACCACGTTGATGATGGCGTGCACGTTGGGCATTCCGTGCACGCACGCCAGCAGCCGCAGCTCCGCCTCCGCATTGTTGCTGATGTTGTTGATGTTGTTGATGATGTTGTTGTTGTTGTTGATGATGATGTTGTTGTTGTTGTTGTTGTTGCCCGGCTTCTGATCGATCGCTGCCGTTCCCGCCGCCGGTGGCATGTAGAGCGTCCTCCGCTTGTACGGCTGCGGCGTCCTCGCTGGCTTGTACAGCGCTACCACCAGCGGCGTCGTGATGAACGTCGTGAACAGCGCCATGATCACCATGATCGCAAACGCCTCGTCGTTCAGCACCTGCACCAGCAAGGGGATTGGGGAGCAGGGTCAGACATCGAGCGCGGCAGCTGGGCTGCGATCCGATCCCTTCGGCGATCAACCTCCTTTTGATCAGCGATCCCATCCGTTCGGAGACGAATCGATTGCGATTGATCAGCATCGCAATCGAAGCGATCCGATCCGGTCGGCGACGGACCTATTAATCAGCGAGCGATCGATCCATCGAATCCGCTCGGAGATGAATCTTTGGCAATCGAGGTCGATCGACTGATCCATCGATCCGATCAGAGACGGATCCACCGATCTGCTGGGCAATCAAGCGATCGGTCGATCGATGCAATCGGAGACGAATCTATTGATCCATGAGCGATCGACCAATCGATCCGATCCGAAACGAATCTATTGAGCAGCGAGCAATCGAGCTACCGATCAGACACGGATCCATCGATCAGCGAGCAAGCGATCTAGAAACCGATGGATGGATGCGATCGCGTACGGATCTATCAATCCGCAAGCAATCGAGCACCGATCGATGCAATCTGATCGGACACAGAAGCTTTTGACCAGCAAGCAATCGAGCACCAATGGATGCAATCCGATGGGAGACGAAGCTTTTGCTCTCAGTGAGCAATCGAGCACCGATCTCGGATGCAATCCGATCGGAGACATAGCTTTTGCTCTTCAGCGAGCAATGGAGCACCGATCTCGGATGCAATCCGATCGGAGACATAGCTTTTGCTCTTCAGCAAGCAATCGAGCACCGATCTCAGATGCAATCTGATGGGAGACGGAGCTTTTGCTCTTCAGCGAGCAATCGAGCACCGATCTCAGATGCAATCCGATGGGAGACGAAGCTTTTGCTGTTCAGTGAGCAATCCAGCACCGATCTCGGATGCAATCCGATCGGAGACAAAGCTTTTGCTCTCAGCGAGCAATCGAGCACCGATGGATGCAATCCGATCGGAGACGAAGCTTTTGCTCTTAAGCAAGCAATCAAGCATCGATCGATGCAATCCGATTGGAGATGGAGCTTCTGATCTAAAGCAACCAATCGAGCACCGATCTCGGATGCAATCCGATCAGGAGATGGAGCTTTTGCTCTCCAGCGACCAATCCAGCACCGATCTCGGATGGATGCAATCGGATCGGGAGATGGAGCTTTTGCTCTCCAGCGAGCAATCGAGCGCCGATCTCGGATGGATGCAATCGGATCGGGAGATGGAGCTTTTGCTCTTCAGCGAGCAATCGAGCACCGATCTCGGATGGATGCAATCCGATTGGAGACGAAGCTTTTGCTCTTCAGCGAGCAATTGAGCACCGGCATCGGATGGATGCAATCCGATCGGAGACGGAGCTTTTGCTCTTCGGCGAGCAATGGAGCAGCCAGCGGATCGGAGCCGATTAGTGAATCCGACAACAACGCGAGGCTAGCGAGCAAAAGGAGCGGACGAATGGATCGATTCCGAATCATGGGGATGCGATCCCCCCCCCCAAAGGAACGAAGCGCGCGAGCGTGTGGAGTAAGTGTAATGAATTCCAGGGGTTTTGAAAGGTGAGCAGGGAACGGGATCGATATATACGCACCCCTCGGTCCTTGCCGATGTTGAGCACGATGAGCTCGACGAGGCCCTTGGTGTTCATGAGGATGCCGAGGGTGAGCGACTTGCGGGAGGACAAGCGGAAGAGCTTGGCGACGGCGAAGGTGCCGAGGATCTTGCCGGCGCACGCGGTGGCGACGACGAGGACGAGGAGGCCGGCGGACGTGGCGCCGTGGATGGAGCCGATGTTGGTCTTGAGGCCGCTGGTGGCGAAGTAGAGGGGGAGCATGAGCACGGAGACGAGGTCCTCGATCTTGTGGATGAGGAGCTCGGCGAAGGGCCCGTCCTTGGGGACGACGAGGCCGAAGACGAAGGCGCCGAAGATGCTGTGGATGCCGATGGCGTCGGTGGCGAAGCCCGACGCGAGGACGCCCGCGAGCGTGATGGCGACGAAGATCTCGGGGACGGGCGCGTGCTCGGTGGCGTGCCGCGCGACCGCGGCCATGACCGGGCGGACGAGTGCGAACATGAAGGCGACGAAGCCGAGGCCGGTGAGCAGCACCCACGCGGCGATGGCGGGGCTCTTGTCGCGCGAGCCCGAGAGCGCGATCGCGAGCGCGAGCAGGATCCACGCGACCACGTCGTTGACGGCGGCGGCCGCCATCGCCATCTGCCCGACGTCGGTCGTGAGCAGGCGGCGCTCCGCGAGGATCCTCGCCAGCACCGGGAACGCCGTGATGGACATCGCGACCCCCATGAACACCACGAACGCCCCGAAGCTGCCCCCCGGCACGATCGTCCTGTGCAGCACGAGCGACACGCCGACGCCCGCCGCGAACGGCACCGTGATCCCCGCCGCCGCGATCGTCATCGCCTGCCTCCCCGTCCTCCTCATCGCCCTCAGGTCCAGCTCCAGCCCCACCATGAACAGGAAGAAGATGAGCCCCAGGTCCGCCACCGACTCCAGCACCACCAGGCTGCTGTGCGGGAAGATGGTGTCGGTGAACGACGGGATCTTGCCCAGCGCCGACGGCCCCAGCAGGATGCCGCCCTGTTTCGTCCCCCAGCATACACGCCCCCGCGCCCCGAGTGTGCCCGCGCCCGATTCCATCACAAGAAACGACCGCGATCCGATTAGAGAAACGGATTCGATGCGATCCGATTAGAGAAACGGATTCGATGCGATCCGATTAGAGAAATCGATCCGATCCGATCCGATTAGAGAAACGCACTCGACCGCTTCTCTAACTAGCATTCATAATTTCATTCCATGCACACTCGACTCCATCCCCGCCCCGATTCCGATTCGATTCCGGTCTCGATTCCCACCCCCGTTCCCGATTCGGTTCCCGATTCCGGCTCCGATTCGGCTCGGGTTTCGGGCTTCGATCCCGGCTCCGATTCGGATTAACGGTCCCGACCCCGACCCCACGACGCCGAATGATTTCCTTACGATGATCTCCGCGATCACGCGCGGCTGCCGCAGCCGCTTGAGCACGACGCCGATGGCGCGCGTGAGCACGAGCACGAGGCAGATCTGCAGGATGAGCAGCGGCAGCGCGAAGTGCACGGGCGAGTCGCCCTGGAACACGCCGTTGGACGTGGCCGCCATCGACTTGGGGCAGGTGAGGCTGCTGTTGCCGGCCGCCATGGCAGGACGAAGATCGGATCGTGATCGTGATCGAAATCCGGATCGTGATCGGATCGAAATCCGGATCGTGATCGAATGAGACCGGACTAGGCGACTAGATTCTAACGACGGAATGACGGAATGAAGCCTTTTATGGGCATTATTGGGAGCGGGAGCGGCAGCGGGCGGGAGCGGGGATGAAACGAGAGGGCCGTTGACTTTCCGATCCCTCTCGCTCGACTAGATTCCGAGGTTGACTTTCGAGAGCGCTGGCGGACAATTAAAGAAACACGCCAACGCCAACCGGAACACTCTTTTCTCGTCGTCCTCCGCCCCGTGAGTTGTTCCCGGGCACGGGGGACGGGCCCCGCCGCCGCTTTCACACTCGGGGCCGTCGTGACCACCCCCGTTGGGCCATGACTCGCCTCGGCTTCTCATCCGCGTGCCACAAGACTCTGTCTTGTCTGTTTGTCTGTGCGTTTGTCTGTCCGTTGTCTCTTTTGTCCCCCGATCGCCGGCTCCCTCATTTCAAGGCGTTGCAAACACTCTGCGACATGGGGCGGATTGGAGAAGAATTCGTTTCTGGAAGCGCGCTCAAAAAAACCCCACTTCCCCCCCCCCCCCCCCCCCTGAAGCCACCAATAATGCTACCCGATTCAACGTGACGATTTTTCGTCCAGAGTTTGGATCGGGTATTATTGGATCGTGGGGACGAAATGATCAAGCTTAGCCAGAAGCTTATCATTCTTAGAATAAAAAAAAAGGCCCAAAAAACAAAGAAAAAGCCTCGAAATCGATCGATCGGTTCTCCCTCGGTATGTAGATAGGTCATCTACAGATTCCGCGACCTTCCCGGAAACCCCGGGGGATGGGGCGGCAAAATATATTCGAATTCGCGTTCCCACTCCAATGGCACTACGAATCCACGTGGGTTTTTAGCGCCCATGTCGAGTCAGATCTATCTGTGCCTTTCGAGCACAGCTAAGTCTGAACAATCCTTCTGAGTGTGCATGTGTAGAGATGACAATAATGCTCTTTGTTTTCGAGTATAAAGGTCATAACACCAAACTTCTTTAGAAAAAACAAAAAAAAGCTTCTTCACTTCAGAGATTACGAGTATTTCGTACTTCCGTGATTCGATTAGCGACAGAGGCGCTTCTCTGGAGCCAAACCATCTTCTGTTAGATCTCTCTCATAATAATTGATAGCTCAAGTGGGGGGATACTTTGCCTTGGAACAATGGATATATGTTTCTCTAATCGAGATTCTTTTCTGTGCTGAGGAGGAAGTAAGGCATCCGAGATTATCCTGCTCACTCTCCCTATTAAGAAGCAGGCAGGGTATATTCGGGGGGGAATCTCGACACCAAAAGCACACGTACAAATAACAAATTGTGTGGGATGCAAGTCGTCATGAGTCGTTTGTTATACTAAAATCTTGGAAATCATCACGAGTCGTGTATCATACTAATCTTCGACTGTTTGGGGGCTGTTTTCTATTGGCCCGAGTCATACGCCCGTGGGACAGTGAACGATCGTGAACAAGACAGATTGACTTCACACAATTCTTCATCAAGTGCATTATTGCCGACGGATGCCCCGTCTCGTGAAATAGTCGTCACCTCGATAACATTGAAAAACAAGAACAAGTTTTTCAAAGCGATGGGGCCAACGACGTGGCTTCCTCCTTTTTTCAAGTGGATGGATGATACAGCAAGTCCAGGATTCGCATCGATTCCAATGACTCGATACCCCCTACAATCATCAGTTAATGTACATTCAGTACTTCGATGCGTTAGCAAAACATAGACCAATTTGCAATGTTTCCCATTTGCTTAATCCCTTAAAAGTGTCGCGCCTTTGAGGCCCCAACTTCAATTTCAAAGTCATAATCGGCTACAAAAAGTAGGGCAATTGAGTGTGCCTTGGATCGAAAGCAAGAGCGTGACAGGATAACACCAACGGCGTCCAGAATCAATCGTGGCTTTGGGATGGGCTTCCGTTGGGTGGGCATAATAAATGTTTTTCGCTTACGCAATTCAAAAGGCAGATTACAAGAGGATTAGGTCTTTTAGCCCAACGTTCTGATCTGTCAGCATAAAATCGCAAATGACTTTGAATAAGCAGCTCAATTTTGGACTTGATTGCATTTTGGCACACGTCAGACCTTGGATTGATGTTGTGAAGCCAATCTCCAAAGAGCACGCCCAAAATAAGTGTTGTGTGCATTTGCATTCCCAGAATTATGATTCGGATGATGCAACTCTTGGGCTCAATTTTGTAAAAAAATAGAACCTCGGAAAACCAAGCATGATCCCGGGAAAAGGCTGCATACATGGGACAAATAGTCAATCATAGGATAGCATATAAGTGGGCACTTACTACTTAATGACCCTCTTCATGCCTCTTGTTGCAAGGAGCATGCCTTGATTGCATCGACGTCGAGCACGAAACCAGGGCCTCTAGCCGCACCGATGTCTTCTGAACCTTGCTTTTCGCACCCGCGATCTCGGGCATCATCATCATCATCATCATCATCATCATCATCCCCGCCTTGCTCGGGCTTTTGTGAGCCATCTTGCCACCGCGCA
>JBBBWG010027535.1:0-25275 GCA_037176905.1 Azolla pinnata | reverse complement strand
AACTCGTTAAAATGCACGTTTCCAGGTAATGCATGACCGCTAATGCGGCATGCATGTAAGTGGTGCACAATGCATCGGCCAGAACCAACAATCAAAAGCCCGATGACTCGGCAGTACTAAGCCATTCTAGGCTCAACACCAATCTTTCGACGCTCGTATTTTGAGTCACCAAGCAATTTTATATCGTCTTCTTGTTCTCGTCTTGTATTCGTTATCGTCATAACCTTAAGATTCAAACCTGGCGCCTTCTGATAAAAGTTGTCCAATTCTAGCCATTATCATCTTATTCATTTCAAGAATTGAAGTTTTCGAAACTAGAACGTACAACAGTTCATTCAATACAGAACTCGTCAAAACTCGAGTTCTAACAAACGCATGACCTTTGCCGAGCGATGCACATGCATAAACCCAGAACCGAACTAATAAACCTTAAACCCTGCAATATATTATATCGAGCCATATTTCCGATTGAACGCCAGTCTTCGATGCTCTTGTACTTCGAGTGTTCGAGTAATTTTGTAACTTTTGTCCTCTTGTATTTATTCCTTGTATCTTTCGTCGATCGAAAACCGGGAGAATTTTCCGACCATAAGCATCCTTCTTCTCCTCCCGATTGTTTAAAATCAGGAATCGTCGTCATCGGGAAATCGGTGCTTCCATCGCCGCCGCTGCTTCTGCAGCAGAATTTTGGGACGAGATATGGCGGAAAACGCGGCCCCCTCGTTTGATCCTGTGAGTATCACTCCGCCTCCCCCGTCTGCTGCAGAGCTCTCTTTGAAATTGTATGCATCATCGTGCCTGGCCTTGTTCAATATTTTGTGTGCGTGCGTGCGTGCGTGCAGACGGTATTTGAACAAATGTACCCTCGCTCTACTCACCAATGCAGGCACGCACGCACGCAGACGGGAGAAATGAACTACTCTGATTGTGCATTCGTTCATCACATATGGAAGTAGTCCTTTGTAGCCTTGCAAGTAGCATGTGTCTGTCTGTGCGCGCCGGCGAGTGAAGCAATTGGTCTTTTTCCATAGCACTAGAAATCCACGTGGAAGGAGAAACGCAGTAAAAAACAACAGAGACAAAGGATAACTTTTGGACTTTCAGACCCCGGAGCTGTTCCCAATCGCTAGAAATGGCCTCGACTTGCATCTGGATTAAAAATGCTTAAGTTTCTCATTAGAAATGGGCCAACCAGACTAAATAAAGATGGCCACTCCTTGTGAGAATGAGCTCTATGGCTTCATTTTTCTTCATGCAGTACTCAACATAAACGGATTGCATTTCACAATGCATATTCACTGGAGTGACAAGACTATGCTGATATTAAAACCCAGAATGTTTTAACAACATCCTATCATGCCTAAAAGAGAAATCGAGTTACAACTCTCAAGGCTATGTTAGCGTTTGATAATAATCTAGGGAACATTTTTCATAGGTTTTCTAGAATTTTGATTCGTGATGGGTTGAATGTAATCCATCAGCTATGCGAGTTTCCCTGAAGGTCGAACTTGGCAATGAGGATATGGACATGGTGGCATGACATTTGTCCCTGCTTATACGTAATGTATATTAGTGCACTAACTTGGATACGTAATGATTGCAGTGTAGGCTTCCTATTGAAGGAGTATACCTACACTCTGAGGATCTGTGATAACAAACTTGTGTCACATTTTAAAGAGGATAAGCCAAAAGGCATGTGGTAATTGATTCATTAGGCAAAGGAAGTTTTGAGTATGCATGACAGACTAGTCTGAATCATCACATGGCTACAAACTCTTTCTATGGTTGATGTTTGGTTTTATAGGACACGGTCATGGAAATTTTCAGACTCATATGGGCTCGAACATCAAGAGGTGCGTCCAAAATGGCCATTTTCTAACAGAGTTTAAAGTTTGTGAGAATTCATCCTAACCATTATATTACCTGTCATGTACTAGAACGGGAGCAAAAGCAAGACGATGATCCTGTAGAAGCAGAAGTGAGTAGCTTCTTGATGAGTACTATCATTATTTGAAAATGTCAATGTGTGTGCCCACAGTGAAATTCGTGTGATCATTTCCTCCAGAGCGGACTTGTTGCAACAAAGAAGAAGAAAATGACGACAGGTAATGAATGCCTCAAGAGTTGTAGAGCTACGAAGTTATGGGTGTGAAAACTTGTATTTTTGCTGCGCGCTCCGTGCTTTTGTGATTCCACAAGTTTAGCTATTGCATATTAGAGTTTGACAAGGTATTTAACCAAAGTCATCTTTGTTTGATTCTATAATTGGCCATGTTCATCAGGTATGTCATATTAGAGTTCACGTGCAATATATTTGTAGGTTTGAGTTTTTTTGTGTTTAATCACCCTGTTTAAGTTTTCCGGCTTGGCTTTATAAATTTAGATATGGTGGACGAGCCTTTGTGGTCTTGTTGATTTTATTTCTCAAAGTTGTATATTTCGTAATTCAACCATCTTGCTTAAAAAAAGATATGGATGGCAGCTAATGCAAACTCTTTGAAACTAAGCTGTGAGCTCTTGAAGCTGTTCGTGACAGGTACGTAAGAAAACTGATATCTCTCTTGTAAGCTCCGGTTAACGAGGTCCGAAGATTTTAAAAAGCAAATGAGAATGGTTTTGGAAATCAACGTCTTCATTATTGTGTATATTTGCATTTAACAGAAGTCATAGATAGGGCTGCTCTTACTGCTGAAGCAGAAGGAATGGCAGTGATCGAACCCACCCACCTAGAGAGGATATTACCCCAGCTTCTACTGGATTTTTGAAGACTCTACCACCACCAATATAGATCAGGTTGATGTCCGGCACGCCACCTATGAGTGAGAGTGGTTTCTTCTTTTACAGGAAAACCAAAGTGGACGGACAGGTCTTTTGAACGGCACAGAATCACGCTAGTAAATTTGTTTTATTCTTTAATGCAACACCACTCGGGACAAAACTGGGTTCAATGTTTTGTCTCCATGAAGCAAGCTGATGTGTATACTGTGCATGCACATTTTCATTGTTGTATCCAGCAATTTGTGTCGGTTTCTTTCTAGTGCAACAGTCAGTGAGCGGGACAAGGCTATCCCGCTTTCTTCCTCCTGTTTGGGCGATCAGTATGGTGATGATCATGCGTTTGTTCCATTGGTAATTAGTGCACTCGATGCACTTGCTTACAATTTCGATTCTCTCAATTGATGGATCAGGGCAATCACTTGTACACTTTGTTCAAATGAATAAGAGAAGGGCAACAAGAAATTGAAATTTCCATGTATACTTTTGTCCAAAACGTCGTCGTTCAACACCTAGTAGTAGTGTGTTCAAATTTCAATGCGTAGTGGGTTATATTTCAGGCAACACGCAAAGAGAATACACTAGTGACAGATGGTCACGTTTTTTCCATATTAAGAAGGTATGCCCAGGCTCTATTATCTTTTTCAAGAATTGAACACTTGCATGGAGCTAATGATCTTGCAAGCTTTTTTTTTTCTTTTTCTGTACAGGAGAAATTCCGTAGCCAGGGTACGGTGTCTAAATCAATCATCCCCAGGGCATGTTACTTGTTCTGATTCAGTTGAAGGACACCGACACATTGCTGCTGGTCTGCTGTAGCCGTGGATGACTTTTCCGACAGACAGACAGGGACAGCACGTTGCGGCGACTCATCTCAGGCAGCACGATGACTAGTAGCTTATCCTTTTGACCAACTATCTTTGTACTACCCGACAGTGTAACGTGACATGGTGATGTGTGTACTATGTATGTAATGTAGGTGGAATGAAAAGAAGCGCGCGCCCAAATGGGGATTCGATCCGTGCGGCCGCGCGGCGCTGTCTTCTTCTTCAGATGCAAACAACATTCAATCACTGAGAGCAGAAGAAGGAAAAGGAGAAGAAGAAGATGATGATGATAATGATGATGATGACGGAGTATGGAAGCAGCAGCAGCAGAAGAAGAAGACAAAGATCGATTTGATTTATAAGGTATCTCATTTCAATATCTGTAATATGATCCAACAGCAACAAACACAAGAAGAAGAAGAAGAAGAAGATGATGAAAAACCAGAAGAAGAAGAAGAGAAAGATCGATTTGATTTGGAAGGGGTATCATTCCCATATGGAGAAAATGATGCAGCAGCAACAAAAACAAGAAGAAGAAGAAGATGATGATGAAAAACCAGAAGAAGAAGACAAAGATCGATTTGATTTATAAGTTATCTCATTTCAATATCTGTAATATGATCCAGCAGCAACAAAAACAAGAAGAAGAAGAAGATGATGATGATGAAAAACCAGAAGAAGAAGAAGAAGAGAAAGATCGATTTGATTTGGAAGGGGTATCATTTCCATATGGATAATATGATCCAGCAGCAACAAAAACAAGAAGAAGATGATGATGATGAGAATGAAAAAACAGAAGAAGAAGAAGAAGAAGAAGAAGAGAAAGATCGATTTGATTTGGAAGGTATCATTCGGGACCATATGGAGAAAATGATGGATGCAACAGCAACAAAAACAAGAAGAAGAAGAAGAAGAAGAAGAAGAAGAAGAAGAAGGAAGGGAAAAAAACTCTACTGGTGGAGCATGTCTGTCATTCACAGCAGAAGCGGCAGCTGGATCCAAAGAGAAGAAGAAAGAAGAAGAAGGGGAACAACTCTATCTAGCTAGACTGATGTTGGAGCACCCATGCATCCATCATTGACAGCAGGCAGAAAGTGCAGACTGCAGACCGACCCCGATCGATCCAAAGAGAGGAGGAAGAGAGAAGCAGAGAGAGAGGGTCCTCGATCAGAGGGGCAGGCAGTCGAGGGAGGCGGGGTTCCAGATGGCGGGGAGGAGGAAGCGGCGGCCGGCGGCGCCGCGGGCGTTGAAGCTGGAGCCGGAGGGGGCGTGGGTGAGGAGCTCGCCGGGGTAGCCGGGGAAGGCGCCGGGGCCGAAGATGCCGGAGCAGGCGGAGGCGGCCTCGAGGGGGGCGGAGGCGTCGCCCTGGAAGAAGCCGGTGCCGAAGGGGTTGGTGGCGGCGCCGGCGAGGAGCGTGGCGAGGACGACGACCATGGCGTCGGCGCCGAGGTCGGCGTTGGGCGGGCGCAGCGGCGGCGGCGCCGTCCGCGGGCCGTAGCGGGCGGCGGCGAAGGGCCAGGCGCACTGCCCGGGGCACTGCGCGGCGGCGTTGCCCAGCCACAGGTAGGGCAGCATGCGCTCCTCGGCGGCGCCCGGGAACGTGTAAGCGTGGAAGCCGCAGGAGTTGAGGCAGAAGCCGTCCACGTACACGTCGGGGGCGGTGAAGAGCGCGTGGAGCGAGCGCCACGACCGCCTCCTCCTCCTCCTCCTCCTCTTCTTCTTGCCATCGCCGCCGCCATCGCCGCCATCGCCGCCATCGCCATCGCCTCCATCGCCATCGCCGAAGAAGAGCAGGCGCTCCACGTCCCTCGGCGTCAGGGTCTTCCCCAGCGCCATCGCCCTGTCGTGCGCCTGGCTCGCCACGCGGAAGCCCGGCGCCGCCGCCGCGCCCGACGCGTCCCTGTACCCCCTCGTCGTGCTCCACCACTCGCTCACCCGCCGCCCCCCCGCCGCCGTCGCATTGCCGCCGCCGCCGCTTCTTCCTCCCCTGCCGCTGCTGCTGCTATTGCTGCTGCTGCTGCTGCTATGGCCTGACGACGACGACGACGCTGATGCGACGCCCACGGCCTCGTCGCCCGCGCCGAAGGAGGCCAGGAAGTCCAGCACTATGGCCTTCTGCGCCGCCGTGAAGTCGCCGTACCACAGCACGTGCACCTCCACCGCCTCCCCGCCCCCCGACAGCACCGGCCCGTTGTGGTAGGGCAGCAGCAGCGGCGCCGGCTTCACCAGCGCCAGGCTCTGCGAGTAGTGCAGGTTCCACGCGTACGGCTTCGACGCCGCCACGCCGCCCCTCGCCCTTGATCCCCCCTCCTCCTCCTCCTCCTCCAGCTGCAGCAGCGATGCTGATGATGCCAGCAGCAGCAGCAGCAGCAGCAGCAACTGTGGCACCTCCTTCCCGCTGCCGCCATGTCTAGCACAACACCACCCCATTCTCCTCCTGCTCCTCCTCTTCAGACTCCTTCTTCTGCTGCTGCTACCAGTGCCCAAACTGCTCTCCCTCGTCCTTCTCCTCTTCTTCTTCTTCTGCTGCTGCTGCCCAAACTGCTCTCTCTGCCTTCCTTCTTCTCTTCTTCCTCTTCTTCTTCTGCTGCTGCTGCTGCTGCTGCTTCTCCTCACATCAGACAGACAAGACACCTTCTTCTTCTTCTTCTTCTCCTCCTCCTCCTCGGATCAGACAAACTAGAGCTCCCTTCTTCCCCTCCCCTGATCAGACGGCGGACTTATGAGCTCCTTTTCTTCTCAGATCAGACTAGCCTTGAGTTCCTCCTGGCTATGGGTGGCTTTTATACCCCCACCACCCCACCACTGTCTGTCTCTCAGTCTCTCAGTCAGTCAGTCAGTCACACTTGGGCTTGATTTCTCAAATCTCTAGAGAGAGACACGCCACGCCACGCCACGCCACGCCTCACCAATCTTCCTTCCTTCCTTCGCTGCTGACCCCACCACAAGATGCAACTTCTTCTCCTTCCCCTAGTTTTACCAGGATGTAACTGCTCCACAGGCGAGCGATGATGCTTCCTGCTTCAGGGCCGCCCGCCTCCCAAGCATCATCAATACAGACATGCCATCATCATCATCTTCTTCTTCTAATAAATTATCGGATCCTTTCCTGGCGCTTCTTTCCAAGAAATGCACCACAAGAAGAAGAAGCAAACAAGAAGCCCAAACTCCGCAAAGTGTAAAAGAAAGAAACAGCGCTTATGGAAAAAGCCCCCAACAAAAACAAAAGAGAAACAGAGCAACAACATCGGTGCGCTGCTATGCTATGGCAGAGAACTTCCGTTCTCATCTCTCGCGGATCCCTAAACGGGAAGAAAATAGCCCGCCCGCCCATCGATTGCCGAGTGGACGCCAAAAATCCATCAAATCATACAACGATCCTAGAAACGTTACGATTTCTTTCTTCTGCAGCAAAATTCGAGTGGAATGAAGAGACGATCACCCCACCCACCGCATGAAGCAAGGCAAGCAACACTTTAGATAAGGATATCCATGCAAAACAAAACAACCCATGAGCAGATCAATGCTTTTACAAGATTTGGTTGGATCCAATCAATTTCTCCAGGATTCTCTGCTGCTTCCAAACATGCATACTCAAAAATTCACAGAATACACACCAGAAGTTTGTACCCTCCAAAGAATAAAACTCTTTTGCAGCACTGCGAATGTATGCATGCCATATACGCCGTTGGAAACACACAACACACAAAAGACTCATTCGTAATGAACTCAGAGCGAATATAAATACGGGGAAGATAGGAACCCCGAGAATTTCAATCACACCTGAGATGATAAACCAAGAAATTATTTACACCTGTCATGATAAACCAAGAAATCTACGAAGGCATCTATCTGCTCCAACTCATTTTTCAGAAACAGGGCTCTTAAAGACGATACCCTACTGTGAAAAGGCTCATAAAACTGAATTGATGGGAAAAAACAAATTTTACATCAATGAGGAGAACTTCCTTTTTGGCGTCACAGTTAAAGACTTTTGAGTTCCTGACCAACCTAAACCCCAAAAATTGCTCTTGTATATCATTCATGTACTCTCTCCCCAATTCCTTCTTAAAGCCCTATACATTATCTTTTCCACATCCACGATAAACGGTTTACATAGAGGCCATACGATATGCAACCACAACACCAACCAACATTCACCGCCATGTATATATATGTCACAACAGGTTGGCTTTTTTTCTTCCCCAAATGTGTTGGATCTGAGCTCTGTATACATCGCCAAGTAGATTGCCAAGTAGATCTTCGGTGCAAAAATTTCGAGGAGAAGTACAATAAATTCAGAGCCCCAACCCCGAAAAAGGAAGAACTGCTGCTCTCTTTTGAGTGTCGATCTAGCCTTGATCTCGGCATCATACCACCAGATAAAAAATGCTTTTTTCCATTAACCATGTCGCCTCCGCTGTATGGGAGACCTTGAGGCATCTCTCCTAAGATTAGAAAAAGAACAAAACAAGAGAAACATCAGTTTCACAAAATCTGGACGGTAAAATTACAAGCACACTGATTTGATGATTACTACACTACACTGCAGCAATTCTCCCTTTTAGGTGCCAAAGTTGAGAACGAAACGAAACCCATAAAGCACTCTTACCTGGACTTCTCATGAGGGGGCACATCTCTGCGATGGATATGCTTGGCATGTGGAGAACGAGAACGAGAACGCGACACTCGTCTAATGATGCACATCATGGCATACTGAATAAGTAAAATCAGAAACAACTACAAAGAAAAAGAGGGAAAACAAGTTTGGCCGCACGCCCAAGATCATGCATTCATGTAGTTGCCTGTAACGATCTTATATATGTACACACAAAATACGTACACATTCACATACATTGCAGCTCAATGGAAGATCAAATCTCAGAATGAGAGCCGCCAGCAGCCTGCCTCCATGTACAAAGCCCACAAACACACGCACATAAATTGTTAAATCAATCATAGTCTATACATACTTGTTTCTGGATCTTTCCAGTGGTGAAGGTAAGTTACTATGGTGGTCTCTTCTAGATCTGGAAATCTGCATCCTCCTGTGAACAAACGATTTCATTCTAACATCAGAACCCAATCTGGAGAAATGAATTCAATCTAATGATGAGAAGTTACCCTCTGCTCCTGTCACTGCTTGAGGAAGAGCTTGCACTGCCAGATGATGATGACCTGTAGTGCACTTTCTTATGAATACCTTCTACAGTTCTAGGCCGCCCATCCCTTTCCCTCTTATCAACACGTTCCTTCTTCTCATCCCGCTCCGTTTTCTCATGCTTTCTCTTATCCCGATCATACTCTTTATCACGAGATTTCATTCTCTCTCTTCCCCTTTCCTTTCTTTTATCTCTACTGAGATCTCTGTGCCTGTCCCCAGCTCTTTCACCTCTTGATTCTCTACCATTTTCCCGCTTCTTTTCCTTACTTGACTGATCCATCCCCTTGACCAGCAGTTCCTTTCCATCACCCATCTTCTCCTTTTCTGTCACAGACGAATCATTGTGCACGCTCTCATTCTTTCTTAGAGGATCAGGTATCTGTTTACTGGCAGACGGGCCTTGTTCCCGGCCTGAAGATAATCCCTCTTGATCCAGAACTGATGTACTCTTGGAAACATGTGCAGATGATCTATCTTTCAAATTTAGACTAGCAGCTTCTGTGTTACCCTCATTATGTGCAACATGGTATTCTGACACAAGGGATGTTTGGCCATTCCAAGCACCTCCTCCAGTACTTAGTTCCGATGATGACGCACCATCCTGATCCCGTACACGCTTCTTCTTGCCAACCCCAACTTCGTAATCTGTAGTCTTTTCCACTTCAGCTTTCACAGAATCCAAACCCAAATCATGTTTCACATCATCTACTGCAATGCTCTGTTGAAGTGCCACATCTGCTATTTCAGTATGAGAATCTCCCTTCAAAATACTCTGATTCGAATCAACATCTAGATTTCCAGACTTATGATTCTTCTCTGTTTCAGTTTCTGTCGCCCCATCTAGATGTTCATCACTCTTAGTAACCTCAGGTTTCTGTTCTTCATCTTCATCAGAAGCATAATTCCCCAGACCAAGAACATCACCCCCTGGTGCACTAGATTCTGAACTTTCCCTGTTTTCATCATCATCATTCGTCATTTGGCCCTTAAGAGAAGGTACCAGAACCCTACTAGATAATGAAGGCATATCCCTTTCGGGAGCAGCTAGTGGGTGAACTGTTGCTCTACCTGGATCGACGGCATCTTTATCTGCAGTGATATATCAAGAGTCGTTAGAACAATATGAAACTTGATGGAAATTGCATTTAAACAGAAGAGAATGCAACTTTTCCTTGAACAAACTCTTCCCTGTCCTCGTCCAATACTTCTTGTGCTATCTCTTCAAATATATCTCCCGTGACCTACAAATCCAGTCCATCAACTTTCAGGATTTTTAACTACTTTGCCTTTATGAACCAGCCCTACACCAGCACAAAATACCTTCAACAGCACTTCAGTCAACAATCTTTTTATCTCCTGATTGATAGCAGCAGTTCTTGCAGCTTCAATTTCCTCCTGAATGCAATCATTGAAAGAATATTTGTATGGTCAGATAAATAACCCCGTTCTATGCACTACAGAGTTTGAATACTAAAGGTCTACTCGGGGCACCATAGCAACCCTGTTCATTCAGATGCTTTGGAAAACGTTACACTGACGAAAAACCTCGCCTTTCAAAGTGATTAGATGAAGAATCCCGTTCTCTGCATTACAGTGTTAGAATAGTAAAGGTTCACACTGAAAGCGTGATAGTACGCCCTGTTCATTCAGCTGCTCCGAAAATGTTACGCCATAAGAAAACCTTGCCACTCGAAGTTTGAATGCCAAACTCGATAAATAGGCAGAAATAGAATGCCACATACACAACAATGTAGCAGAAGTGGTGGTAGTTGCCACAATGTACATGAGCTCAGGCTTAAATAATAGACTATACGAGGTTATTCCTAGCCCAAGATCTGGATCAAGCTGCAAATGCTCTCTTCAGCTTATATCGCCACACAATATAATTGATTCATTCTCTAAAACGTAGCAAGTTACCATTCCTTTCATTTCCATCACCTATGCATTGTGCAATAACTTTACAATCTCTCATCATCACTTTCAGCACACAAAACTGAGGTGGCCATATCATTCAATGCAACATCTCAATCAGCCTATTTATCGGATTATTCACACCAAAAGTGATTTCCAGGGTGCTTGTTCGTGACCATATCAGCTGGAGCATCTCAAATACTTTTATAAACATATCATCACCTTCAATGTATTAACAAGAACCCCTTCTCAGGACGAAGTTAAAAAGAATAAATAAACCTGCACTGTAGCTTCCAACACTTCCAACAATAATGTAATGTGTCAATAAGTGTATTAACATACCTCTTGATCTTCCTCTTCATCATCACTCAATCCAGGTGATCTGCTTCTTACTTTATGAGGGATACCAAGCCTTTGGTTCGAAGGAACGATGGATTCTCCATCATTTTCCCGGCTATGTTCATCTGACAATATCATACCTGTTCCTGTACCAGAAACACTCCCCGAAAGCCCAGCTGCTTTCTTCTTTATTATTTCCTCTCTTAGCCATGATGGCACAGCTGCCTGGAAAGAAACACAGTAAAGAAGAAATACATAATAACATCCCTGAAACGACTATATTTGGCCAATGTTAACAAGTTGATGCTAGCAAGAGAAAGGAAAAAAATCAAACTCAGAAGAAACACTATACCTTTTTAGGACGATCTGGGTAGGCCGTATCCGGCAAGAAAACTGGTCGTAATGGTGGCCCTGAACCTGGCCCAAGTGATGGGCTGACCCCACCTACAAAATGTGGAAAACCTAAACCTTGCGCATCGGGTCTTCCATACAAGGGCAGGCCCATCTGATGAGGGTGAAGAGCATCAAACTGCAGAATACACCATAAAATATGAAAAATAGAGCACTGATATCATCCCACAAGACACTTATAAACTTTATCTAGCACATATCGAGGCATGAAGCGGATGTTTGAAACTTAATTATTTGCCCGCTACTTCTAAGAAATTCAGGATGTGTACCTGAGCAGTACCAGGACCCATAGCAGGGGGGAAGGGCATACCAGGACCTCCAACTGGAGCCCAATTTGGCAGAGAGGCTGGAGACAGACCGAACTCCCCTTCATGAGGTTCAACCATTATAGGTGGTTGATATTGTGGCTGTAGTTGCTGTGGCAGTTGTGGATGGTAGCTCTGTGCTTGTTGCTGGTGCTGTTGATGTTCATAAACTTGAGGCACTGGCTTCTCAGAATAGCTGAATCGAGGTTGAGATGACAATGGTGATGCCTGACTTTGATGCAACAAATGACTTGTTGATTGGGTAAACATCTGAGAAGATTCTGGTTGCGATGGTAGCTGATGTACGGACTCGAGGCCACCAGTACCTGGGGGACCTGACACAAAGATATGAAAGCATTAAAAAACTCTCAAATATTGTACTAAATAGAAAAACTAAACAAAAATAAAAAGATTTATAGTCAATGAACAGAAAATAAAGTATTACCTAATGTAGATTTCTGGTCCGCACCATCAATATTGGGCTCCAACATAGACAATGGCTTCTCGAAACTTGGTTTTTGTGAGCTATGTTCTAGTGGCCTTGGGGGAGGATTACGGTCTGGAGGTTCCTGGTATTGTTGGGCTTCAGAATGTTGTGTGTCTTGTTTATGCTGGCTATATTCAGGATATGGTTGAGTAGCAACAGGGGTTGGGCTAGGTTCATCCTGGACAGCTTTCGAAGCAGCCCAAGCACGAGCTTTTGCTGCCCAGACTTCCTCCTGACTTAGATTGTTATTGACAGCTGAAAAACGGCAGAGTACAGTTACGATGAAAGGGTATCACCAGAAGATAATTATGCAGATAGAGAGTTCTTTACATAAAGTTCCTATAGATGGAAGAATGGATATCCAAATGTATGTAGCATGTGCAGATTTAGAAGAATTATGTCGCATACATGCTTCCATGAAGTTGTTCTGACCTGGATATGACCATTGTTGCTGCCTCCAGGGATTATTATGGTTATTGCTAGCCTGCCATGCCTTAGAAACGACCCAATATACATTCATTAGAACACTGATTGAAATCAAGAACTTGAAAATAAATAAATGGAAACTAAATTCCTAAAATTTGTGCTATTTTCTCTTAATTCCCACTATGAAAGCAAACAAGACAAGGAAAATCTCCTCATGTTAACGTTTTGACACCTTAAATTTTAGGTCGATAAAGGATTTTTCGAAACCAATACTCCTTTTTTTATTACCACAAAATATAGTTGTTTTGATTCATGTTCATTGGAAGAAATAGGCAAATTTCTAGGGAGAGACAAATTTGCAGTTAACAGTGAAGCTTGTTGACCACAATACGGGTTCAATAACGAGGCTATTATTCATACTATTTTGACATTTAAATTGTCACTGAAACCCAAAAGGGTTAAACGGCTAAACTGAAAGTACTTCAACATCATTACCTTCGTTTATAAAGAAATCTTCATCACGTGAAGCACACTTAGTCTTGCTAATCAAAGTTAAATCAAACATAAATCACCCCTGCAGGTCATGCTCAGGAGAATGTATTGTGAACTAAAATATATTTTTTGTGCCTTCACTTGGAAAAAGGATAAACGGATGGCGTCAGTGACTAGTCTTGTTAATCGAACCAACTGATACAGTTCCGTGACCATTGAAATGACCTCCAATTTTTGAAATGGGTACTTTAACACGTATTTCATATTTAACAAAGATGTAAAAACCAAATTCAATACTTAAACTACCCCGTATTACAAAACATACACCAAACATTGGATTTCCTCTGCGCATTTGAAACCTATTCTCAAACTTAAAACAGTTTCAACTGCACATTTTGAACCTGAACTTATCTGATCTTGTTGAAAGTAGCCCAAAATAGGTTTCGAATGCATATTTGGAATCTTCCAAAAACTAAATGAGTCTCTACCTTGAAATTTCTGTACTTCTACCACGTTTTCTACATGTTCATCGATTTGATTACAACCCAGCATGCCTCCCGCAGACCAATTTGGACTTCTATCTAAACTAAGGCTCAAAATATTGGAGAAATACCTGATCTTGTTGACCATAGGCATATGTGAATTGTGGTTGGGAAGACGGATAGGGATGATGAACTTGCTGTTGTTGGGGCTGAGGATGAGGATAGTAACCTGGTTGAGGTTGTTGATATGGAGGAGCTTGAGAATAACTGAAGGATTGATCTCCTGGGGGAGCAAGCGGTGCAGAAGACCATGCCATAGCATGAGGTTGTGGATGTTGATACGGTTGATGATGAGGAGGTGGTGGTTGATGTAGTTGATGAAATTCGTTTTGTTGTTGATGGTGATGTTGATGCTGATGTTGCTGATGTTGCTGTGGCGGCAGCGAGGGAGGTGGATATTGATGAGGATACCAAGCCCCCATGTTCTGCTGTTGCTGAAAAGGAGATGGTTCCATTGTGTACCGTTCTACCGCAAAAAAACTTGCAACACCTTAATATCCCTTCATAACTATTCTTTGCTCGGCATTCGGACGTGCCAAAATCCTGCCTTTTCCGTAGATAGTCTTTAGTTATGACAGACCAACCCAAGAAATCCCAGAAGCTTCTTCAGATCATTTCTAAGAACCACCAAACGTTCAAGGATAAACCCTGAAAAGACTCCGGAGCGTAGTTTGAGATAAAGCCACGAAACCTTAGAGTGAGCCTGGTGCTGTTTTCTCTTGACCCAGGCCTGTGACTCCTTCACCTTTCTACGGGTCTCCGGAAGTTCTTTTGGAGAACCCTAATGTGGCTCGACGGTTGATAGTCCCGTGGCGTCCGGCTCTTAGTCCCTTCGGAAGACTGCGAAGATGCTGAAGGGTTGAGGTGTTCCCGGTGCCCAGGGGGAGGAAGAAAGGATAGCAAAGGGAGCGTGTTTACCTCTGCGAGCATTAGCACCGGAGGGAGCTGGAGTGGGAGCGGATCGCTTTGCCTGCTGCGGGTTGCAGGGTTCGTGAAGAGACAAAGAAGAAGGAAAGGAAAGAAAGGAAAGAAAGGAAGGCGTCTTCTTCTCCTTCTTCTTCTTCTTCTTCTACTGAAATCGCAACAGAAACAACAACAAATACAGATTCCGTTCGTCTTTGCGCATCATGGTACGGTGGCTATGGCGTCTGCACACCTTCACATCTAGGGTTTTCTTCTTCTTCTTCTTCTTCTTCTTCTTCTTCTTCTTATTCTGTTTTTTGCGGTTTTTGGCAACAACAAAAAAAGGTGTGAAATAACATAACACAAGAAGAAGAAGAAGAAGAAGAAATTGAAATTGAAATTGGAATTGAAATGGAAATCGAAATCGAAATTGAAATTGAAATTGAGAAGAAAGGTGACAAGAAGATACATGAACTTCTCTTACTGTTTTTTTTTTTACGAGTCTGAGAATCGTGTAGTATGAGAGTGCCCATCGTGGGCATGGACAGGTCTGGATTTTGCCAGTTTCTTGCCCATAAGGTTGCCCCAATTGGGTTCCATCAAGTACATATTGTTTTGTCCTCTGCATAGATCGAACACTTTCAAAGCTGGCTTGATTATTAGACTTTTGACCAATCACTCGAGGAAAGATTCCAGATCGCTCAATAGCTCACATTATCGACTATGGCCAATAATATCGACCAAACTCGGTGTTGGTCGATAATATCCACCAATGCCTATTGGTGACCAACAATATCGACCACAAGGACTATCAATCGTGATTATTATTATCTAACCTTCTTTGCTTTTGACATAATCACCTATCTTGTGATTAGTTATCATATACAACGCTTAGCTTCCACTATCATATGACCAAGTTTGATTACTTCAACAATCATTTACATAATATCAAAGCATGAATGAGAGCTCAACATTGCCCATCATATCTACATGCTTGAGATGTCAACATGGAATGGATCTTTCCACATGGAAGAGAAAGGAGCTTTACAAAAACTAGATACCAAATAGAAGTTGTCAAACTTCAAAGTCGTTCAAAACGTCATTTTTGACACATCCAAATAGTAGCCGGGCTATTCTTTGTTGCCCATCATACCTAATTTTTGAATCCTTACCAGCATTCCAACTATGGGTCCAATAGTAGAATTTGAACATTGTTCAAAATGTTGTTCCAATCACCGCTGACTTGCATCTTCCAAGGCTGAAAGCATAATTGGAATCAAATTACATCAGTAAGAAACCGCAATATGGAGCCTATCCCATCAAAGTATCTTACAATCCAAGGGCTCAAGCACACTTAAATGAGCAAGATGCACATGCACATATTAGCCAGCCAATGCCCAATTCATCTGCATATAGTTTAGCCTTCCATATTCTACAAATTCTTGAATTTTGGATATGGAAATTTCAATCTTTCCCCAAAAATATGAAAAGAAGTGATGAGAGGGCATGAATTTTGTCCCACAAACCAAACTTCAATTCATTTGTTTCCAAATCCATTCGATGTTGCTCATGGACCAAGCTTCTTCCACGCTTGCAACATAAAGCCAACATTTTTGGCATCGATCTACAACAGAAATTATTAGTATAGTATGCACCAAATGTGCATATCGTGTCTTCAGGTTCTTTCTCTATGCTGGGACTTTCAACAGTTTATCTCTCTTAGCATATGCCCGAGCGAGAAGATTGACTCCAACTTCATCCCAATCTCGAACCCTTGTGATCAGAGGATGCACTGGTCCATCTGCAGTTTTACTCCAGGGATAGCTATTCTTGTGATCGAAGAGTAGCACCTCAATACCATGTTGTGCACACTCCATTGCATACCGCGGATTGTCATCGATAAGTATCTCAGCACCAATAGACCTACATTCTCAGGAGAAAAACTCTAGCCCTCAGCCTCTACAGACTTCTAAAAAGACAAAATAAGCAACAAAATATTGATCATCATTTTTCCAATAGACTATGTTAGATTACCAATCATAACTACAATATTTTGGCTCCAAAAGTGGGGTTTGAATACCAATTGTTCGATGGAATAGTGCTTGGAAAAGGTTTTTTGGTATGCAATATGCATGATGTACAAGGAGTCTACGATGGAATCTATCTTCATTGACTAGTAAATTAGTAAAACTTCACATCCACGAACATTACCTGCATATCTCTGATTTTGGGCGCGCTTCACCCTCCAAAGCAAAGTGGTTCCCAAAATAAATGTCTTGAAAAACACCAGGATAATGTCTCTCAATCCAATCAAGAGTCTGGTTTTTTATGACATGTTGCCTTGATCTGCACATAAAATCAAAGTGAATGTTATTAATGATACAATTTTATCCATGATAACACAATTCTCTCAGGAATGTCATATTATTACGTGACAATGACAAGGTGACAGAATCCAGCTAGCTGAAGCAGAGATTCATAAGCCCCAGGAATTGGTTGTATCCCATCCTTAAAATGGTCTGATTCAAAGAATGCATGAACCCGATCATTTGCTGCAAGAAACCAAAATAAGTTAACATAAAAACTTGCAATTTTTAATAAGTGAAAGGCACCATCATAAAACATTGCTAGCAGAAGCCATGTTTTATCAACAAAATCAATAAAGAAATGTACAAACATAGTGAAAATTGAAATCTGCAAGGATCACATACAGTAATGCCCATAGAGCACAAATATCTTGCAAATTGAAAGGTAATACAGTTTCCTAGCATCATTTTGCATAATCTAGGCATGGGACAATATGACAAGCCCTATGTATGAAGAATGATACTCAGTGAAAGAGAATACAAGTGAGCAAATTCCACTGATTACATGACAGAGAATAAGGACTATAGATAAGTAAAACTCCTCATACATGAAATCCTTAGTAATCACAATAAAAGCTCGTGAAAATGCAAAATCTTCAGAAAATTATCATACAATCCTATGGGTGCCTCATCACCTTTATGATTGAGCACTTCTAGAAACCAATGAGAAACTACTACCTTATTCAAGATTAAAAAAGAAAAAGTAGCTGGTCAGAAAGGTAAGGAAACTTTATGGTGTTAACAATGATATCTTTGGCCGTTGTGGTTCCTGCTTAGTTAATTAATATACATGGAGGTTTAATAAAGAATGAGCAAGATGGCATTGTTTAAGTCATCTGCATATTAATCAGATATATGATATGCAACTTTATTGTCAGCCCAGGCAACTGAGAAGAAAATATTATACTCAGAACATATTTGATATAGATCTAGGGAGCATTATATTAACTCAACAATTTGGAACTATTTGCAACTATATGAATCTTTGTGTGCGCATTCCAAATAAAGCAATCTCAAGTCACAACACACTCCCAATATATAAAATCAATAACGAGATATTTTAGCAAACAGGTAAGTGCTTACCTTCAGATTGTGAACAACACCAAATCTGCAAAAAAATGTGATGACATTAGAACATGACATGTTACATTCATTGGAATTCAGCATATATATGGAGTTTACACTAAAGTCATGCACGCCACACACTCCTCCATCATATTAATTTAGAGCATCTCAAGTAATAACATTATATTTGCAAAATATAGTGGGCGTAGGAATAAAATGGCCCACCTTCATGAAATCATAGACATGATACTGTGAAGTGGTGTACTCCAGCGCATGCTCCTCTTCTATAAATGCATTGAGACTTGAAAGAAAGCTCCCAAGAACTAAATGCATGCAAAAAGCGACAAGAATGTCTCATATAGCATTGTGTACATGTTAAAACCAATACAAAAAAGCATACAAGGAAACGTTATTACATACCTTCATCAACATCCACAGCCACTTGTAGCAGCTTTCTCGGTGGAGCTTGAAAGCTTGTGCCATCACAAGATCGAGAGTCCCCAGATGCAGGTCTAAGTTTTGCGATATCATTTATGGACGAGTTTATAGCTACTGTAGGAGCTATCATATTAGATTTACCAGAAGATGAAAGCGTAGACAGATCAGAAGCTGCAGTAGAGCTTGTTCTCACACAGTCATCATCCTTTAACCATCTTGACCTTTTTGAGTTTTGAGGGTGGTTTGTCACTTTATTTGTGCTATCTCTACATACAACTTTACGTGACGTGATTGTGACAGAGATTTTGGAACCTTCCCCCAACATGTTGGATCTATGGAAGGTCTTGGGGATATGGAAACTTATTGTTTTAGAAGGAACCTGCATTGTAAGGCGTCTCCCCAGCATTTCTGGCATGTTCTGGGAAGCATTACCTGTTGCTGTTGATAATGTCATTGTGAAGAGGAACTGTTGGAAAAGTCTTTCAGGAAGAGTGGATTTTCCGCAAGAGTGCAAACTTCAGGAGTGAAATTCCAACAGCTGGACTGGCAGGTATTTAAACAGCTGATCAATGCATGATTTCCCACAGATTTTTGCTGCTTGGCAAGATTTATCACAAAACAAATTCAGTGCGTAAAGGTGGCAAATGATATGAGAAAAGCCGCACGAATTCCTGACATTCTTTACAACTTCTATTCTTGATTCTGGACGTGGGTGATTACGATCTTGTCCACGCCATTTTCTTCTTAATATGTTATTGCTTCCTGTAGCAACATAGGTAGCAATAACAAAGCTGAATGTTTGAAAAGCTTAAATTTTAGCATCAAAAACTATAATCTTTCTCCATCCTAATGAAAAAGTAGACCTCTCTCTCTCCGTGTGGGTGAATTTGCCAGAGCTTATTCTTCTATTTTCACCCTCTGAGTATATGTTAAACATGAGGCGGCTCTGTGTCACAGTATGCTTTACATGAGAATATTTTTGGTATCCAAAGTACACATCTCATGCCTAACATTACTGGGAGGAAGAATGGTCATTGGTGACACCAGTGTGTACAGAAAATGCACAAGTCAGTGAAGGAAATATAAAACAGATTCTCACATTCTCCGATGCTAACAAAGAGTCGAGAAAAAGGCATAGCAGATTAAGATGACATACGTGATTCGAGTGGCGGACTGACTGAGAATGTCATCGAGCATGTAAAGCTAAGACACAGACTGCAAACATGGCGGAAACGATGCAAGACATATCCATTGACAGCAACATGTTGAGGCGATTCTCGAACAAAACAAGTGGGAAGAGCACACAGAGGACAACTTGACGTAGTTCACAATAGTTTTCCGGAACGAGGAAGTGAGAGGAAGGGGGTCAAAGATCAAAGGGAAAGGATGAAACCTGAGCAAATCACGCACAAGAAAAAGAGAGCTAGCTACTCATTCATGGGAGGAGAAGGAGCAAAGATTCAAAAGACGAACAAAGAACGGGAGGGAAAAAACAGCAAGCTTTCATGGGCGGTTTTGCTTTTTCCAGTACCTGTGAGTGTGTGGGGGGGAGCAGGCACTAAAGAAAGAACTGAAGGAGCACGGATGCGAGATGCTGCAGAGAGCAAAGCCCGTTCTTCTGCGCTACTCCATGTCCACAGCTATGTCCATATGCGAGAGGAACGGGAAAAAAGCAGCAAGCTTTCATGGGCGGTTTGTCCTGTTTTCAAATACCTGGGCAGGCGCTGAAGCTTTGAACTGTCGGTTGAAGGAGGAGCAAGGGATGAGATACACTGCAGAGAGCAAAGCCCGATCTTCTGCGCTACTCCAGGTCCGCAGCCATGGCCATATATGCGAGCGGAAGAAGGCAGAGCTCACTGCAGAGCTCCGCAGAGAAGAGGAAGACGCAGGAGACAGGTATTTGCTGTAGTTTAGGGTATTTCCTGGAAGTGCCCTTCTTTTCTGTAGTTTAAGCTATTTCCTCAGAATGCCCTTCTCTCCATGAAAAGAAGACAAACAAAGAGAGTTGGAATCAAAGATAGTTTGAAGAGCACCTCACATCTCTTCTGCAGAGGGACCTAGGATTTTTTTCAATCTACCGAGGACCACCGATCAGATCCCATATCCGTACAAAAAAAGCCCACATCGTATCCGCGGAATACACGTTTGCTCGCAATAATAATACGTACATTTCTTTTGTGGCTCCTGCAGTATCGAGCCGTTCCGATCCATCATTCATGACGCTTGCTGCTCGATCAGACCGAATCATTCGCCACGAGAAAACATGCGGGGTTGAGATTGTCTTCAACTGCCCGTGTTAGAAAAGAAAGGAGATCTTTCAAGCGAGAAGGTCAATCTTGCACCTTAAGCATGTCACATGACTATGCAAGGATCGCGACCGGAAGAATGAACAAAGCTGAGATCACACATTATGTTATCGTGGCACCATATGACTAACTCCCAACAATCCATAGCTCATGGATTTCAAAATGAAATTGCAAGATTAAGGAAATATTCTAAGTTATAGGAAGTAACTTACTAGCTGCATAAAGAGGAACATTCACAGTAGAAAAGACTGATACATGGATTTGGGACAAATTGACTGATGCATGGATTTGGGACAGACTCTAATCCAAATAGGACCACATCCTAACATGTATTTGATGAGGCTTAACCAATTAAGGTTCATGAAGTTCTCAATGGTTCTTCACTTAACTTAATACTGAGTAGTGTAATGATGAGAGCAGAATGGGTTTTTAATCCATTGGTTTTTTCCCAATATACATCATGTTCCTCACTGTTAGTAAGATTTGTAATCATCAATCGACTGTGCTGATGGAACACTTACCTCGACTCCACATGCGTGGGAGTTAGCAAGAAAAGACGATTTATTCATCGAGAAAAATAAGCAACATAGAAGGTATTTCCAAAGAAGAGATCGGTATACAAGTATGAGGTATAGCTTCCAAAAACAATCCACTTGAGCAGATATGCAAGGAATACTTATCAGAGATTATTGGTTGGCATCACATCACCTTCACAGGAAGCAGGGGGATTGCCAAGCACTATGACTCTTTGATAATATATGAACCATCGTATGCGGGTAGAATTGTACAACAGACACATGAGGCACAAAAATCGCTGATCATGATCTGCAAGTAGGAAGCCCTCATGTGTAAGAATCAGATGAGCATTTATCATACACTGTAGTAAAACCAGCCCCAGAAGAACAACAAAACTGACATGGATCACCTTTCGCTTCTTTCTATCGGTTGACAATATAGCAAATATATACACCTCCAATCGACCTCCCGTGCAAAATAATAAAAAGGAAACTTCGTTTTATCGATCTGACCTTGTGTTTCTCTTGGACTCCATTTCTTTCCTTTGAAGTTCTTCAAGTTCTACATTGCTTGCTGCATATGCTCCACAAATTCGTGCATCTCGAGGTTGTAACACTAGTGCATCTTCAAATAGTTGTTTAGCTTGATTGAGGAGGTTTGCCCTCTCAGGACTTGTCATCGGATATAACCTAGATCTGGCCTTTAGAGCAAGACCCCAATTCAGCATAGCTGCAAAACCACCACAAGGCTTGTAAGCTGGGTAGCAAAACAGCACGAAAATGCCTCCTCTACTCTCCTTTCTATTTTCTTTATGAGGAGACTAAATCTTTTGGAAGCTCCTGAACCTTCTTTCCATAGGCCACCACCCTCTTTGTTCGCTCAAACTGATAAGCAAAAACCTAAGATAGATACTTGTTTCTTTTTAGATACATATCTATGGAGAATCTTTTTCATGTGACTATTATCAAAAGAGCGATGATAAAAACTACAAAATACGAAAACTACCTTAAACTTGAAAAGAGACCTAGAATTGAAATCGCAACATAAGTCCCCAGAGGGAACAATGTGGATACATCATTTACTGGATCCTAAGCCATGATAAATCCATTTATTGACATATCCAAAGATCAACTACAAGCTTTTGGATCAAGAATGAAACATTCCCACAAATATTTGGGATTTTTGAGGAGTGATTATCCATATCCAGATAATTGATGAGTGAATATTTCAATCGACAGGGGACATAATGACAGTTCGAGGAATGTGAGTAAGAGTTGAACATACAGTATACGAGCACTCCAGTAGTAAGGTATACAAGAACAGTTTACAGTCTTATTTGACAGGAACTAACTACACAAATACAGACATAATTGAGCAAAAACCAAGCTCTAAGAATAGACCTAATTCTCTTTAATTTCTCTCACCAATCTCTTCAATAACGTGCCATATTTTCAGAGTACGAGGATTTCTTCCAAACGTATTCTACCAAACAACGATGATGGAACACCCTAAAGAAATCATGCACTTACCATCAGGCGCATGTCGATGACTGATTCCCATCAGTGCTTCAAACTTATCAATTGCTGCCAAATACAACTTATCTGCAGATTCGGCTGCATTCTGCAAAAAATAAAAAGGAAGATTTAATTATATCAACAATAGCTCAACAGTCGGATTGCAGCCCAAAACTAGAGATTCCAGCTAGCATTCGCTACTATAGTTCCATTAAAGCAAGGATAACTCAGTCATCGTCCTACTGCCAGATTCTTGTTATTATTGCATTTGAACTTGGTACAGTAGATGCATTATGCCAAGGGCAACTCTAGGTTCAATTCTCTCTTTTAAAACACAACGATAAAGAAAATAGATTAAAAACACACCTGCCCTGATGCAACCAATTGTGCACGCAGGCAAAGAGCCAGGCCCCAGTTATATAATGCTGGAATATCCCTGTTAGAGATTGAAAGCACAGCTCGATATTTTCTGCCTGACTGAACAAGAAGCTCTTCACATTCTTTACTAATCTTTTGAAGAGTCTCCTCTAGTGCAACCCATTTCTTTGCCTCCTGTATCTGTGGCTTCTGCTTCCTCCTTTGATAAGACGATATCATCGGGGCGGTAGAAATAATGAACTGCATCTCTTTGATCAGCTTAAGTTTAAGTTTTCCGTGAACAAAAAGAGTATTTCCCCAGGATCCTATGGCTTCTATACTAGATGGGTCTAAAGAACATGCTGATCCAAACCTTTCAGCAGCTCCATATAGTATAGTTTCAGCTTCTCCTACGTCTATTTTCCCAGTCAGACCGATTCTACCACTTTTGAATAGAGACTCTCCGCCAGTCATCAACTCTTGAAATTCAGCACTCTGCCTTATGGTGGACAATCCGGATATCAAAGGTATGTATGGATCCGCTGGAACAAAAGCAAGCTCTTTCATTAAATCTAATGGATCATTGCTGAACTCCTCTGTAGCCTTGTCTTTCTTATTCGATTCAAAATCATTGTTTTCTACCATGCTTTCTTTTGAATTTGATTGTGAACGCTTTGAGTCTCTTTCCTTGACTTCAACTTCCTTCCTTACCTCTAATTGTTTGCTTTCTACTACACTGTCACGTTCTGGCTTCGGCACAAATTCACCTCCTCCCTCGTTGAATTTCATCTCTGTTTGTTCCGTCTCAAAGGTTGACGTTGATGTGCTTACACGATCATCACCACTATCATCTTGGAGCCAATAGTCTGGGTACACGTTGCTGGCACTTATTGTCTTTCGGTTGCTTTGATCAATGCTGCTTTCACCAACCTTTGGCACCGTGACATCATGTTTGATTTCACTCCATACGTTATCCTGTTTGTGAGAACCATGGTGTTGTCTAGATTTTATAGCACCCAAATCCACACCAACCGATTGAGAGACATTATGCATTTCAACTTCAGTAGAATCTTGCGATGATTCTGCCGCACTCAAAGCTATGCCAATTTCAGGACCTTCTTCCTGCTGCTTCTTTTTCTTCTTTTTCACCGTCATCTTATTCTTCTTGTTGATCTCGCTTATGGGTTCCTCTTCTGCCATCCCGGTAGCTTCTGTAGAATGTACAGCTGACTCCTTCTGTGCAATGGCTCGCTTCAATAAACGCAAGGTTTCTCTTAGTTCTTGCAATCGGTTAGGATTCAGAATCTCTTCACTTGATTCTTTGACCTGAATCGATTTCTCTACTTCTGAAATACAGTCATTTATGTATATAAAAGCAGAATTCTCTGGCATCACTCGGCTCTTGACCTCCATTTTTCTTTGGGATGCAACAGATTGAATAATTTCCCAGAAAGAATTCAGGAACCTCTGAAAAGGCCCAGTAATTCTCCCCACAACATAATTATCTGACAATTTTTGGCCAAAAAAGCCTTCGATCATGGATTTTAGAGACACGATTACGCACAGCAATCCTTCCACAGCCCTATGAAACGCCGCTTTAACATGGTTAAGCCCGTCAGAGGCTTTCAGCCTCGTGGATTCGAGGTCCTCCACCGCGATAAAAAGCCCTCCTTTAGGTTCCAAACCCTTGCGAACAAGGAAGACCAGAAGAAGCGAGATAGGCGCGAGGAAGACGACAAGTTTGCGGGGTATCAGGGACCCTACTGAAGCTCCGAGAGCGAACGGAACGCTCCAACTTCTCAGGGATTCCAGCATCTTCCTTGGATCTTTACTGTAGGTGCCTTCAGGGTTGGGGCAAGGGTTGGGGTTGGGGGTAGGGCTAGCGGAGAGGCAAAACAAGGAGGGGTTAGGCCGTGTGATGAGGAGGCATTTTGCGTTGCAATGGAGCAGCAGCGATGGAGGAAGGTAGGGAGGAGGAGCGTATGTGAGAAGGCACTCCATAGCCATGATCTTGCTCCTCCTCCTCCTGTTGCTTGTTGCCTGCTGGCCCGAGCAAACACCATAGCTAGGGTTTTCGACGAGGATCAGGATGGAGATGATGGAGCTGATGATGATGGTGATGGTGATGATG
>JBBBWG010027534.1:135714-146911 GCA_037176905.1 Azolla pinnata | reverse complement strand
CGGAGAAGAAGGCGGCGGCGGCGGGGGAGGCGGCGGCGCTCGGCCGGCGGCAGCAAGCTGCGGAGGAGGCCCGGCAGCCGGCCGTCGTCGTGCAGCCGCCTCACGTCCTCGGCTCCGCCCACGTGCCTCCCGCCCACGAACAGCCTCGGCACTGACACTGACGCCGCCGTCATCTCCTTCTTCTCCGCCTCCGCCGTCATCTTCTTCTTCTCCGCCGCCGTCATCTCCGCCGCCATCTTCTCCGCCGCCGCCGCCATCCTCTCCGCCAGCTCCTCTCTGAAGGCGGCGTGCATCCAGACGTCCCTCTCGTCCACCTCCAGCCCCAGCCCCGCCAGGATGCCCCTCACCTCGCTGCACTCCTGGAACGTCTTCCTCACCGCCCGCAGGCTCGTGAAGTACAGCACCACCGCCGCCCCCGCCTCCTTCCCCTGCCCGCCGCCGCCATCGCCATTGTAGCCGTGGCACAAGGGCGGCGCTGCCCATTCCTCCTCCTCCCCTTCTTCTTCACATTCCTCCTCCTCTTCATCTTCTTCACATTCTTCTTCTTCAGATCCTTCTGCTGCTGCTGCTTCTCCTTCCTGCCCACTCTTGGGCGGTGCTGGGCACCTCCTCCTCCTCCTGCCGCCGCCGCCGCCGCCTCGGCTGCTGCTGCTGCTGCTGCTGCTGCTCCTCGACATGGTGCTGGTGGTGGCGTTGTGCGACGAGAAGGTTACGGATGAGTGGTCGGTGGACATGGCAGGGCCATGGCCATGCCGCCTCTCCTCCTCCTCCTCCTCCTCCTCCTCCTCCTCCTCCTTCACCGCCACCCACTCCTTACTGCTCCTGCTGCTGCCGCCGCCGCCGCCGCTGTAGGGCGTGATCGCCTGCAATGCCTCCTCGAACTTCGCCAGCAAGCTCGGATCGAACAGAGGAGAGCTCCTTGGACTCGTGCCGCCGCCGCCGCCGCCGGGGCTCCTTCTGCTTCCGCTTCCGCTTCCGCTTCCTCCTCCTCCTCCTGCTCTCTTCATGCGAGCATATCTGAAATACTCCTCACCTTCGCCATCTCCTCCTCCTCCTCCGCCTCCATCTACTAGGCCTTCGCAGGATTTGAACCTTCGATGCTGCTGCTGCTGCTGCCTCCGCCTCCATCTCCTCGCCCCCCCCCCATCCACGTAAGAATCGAGGCCACAGCCTCCACCTGCAGCAGCAGCAGCTCCATTCGCAACCTCCCCTCCTCCTCCACCAGATCCTTGCGCGGAATCCGCATCATCTGACAAGCCTTCCATGAGCTCCCAGGTATTTATCGTCTCCAATTCGCCATCACGACTCCAACCATCGCCATCATGTCCGTCCTCAAATCCGATCGCGCCCTTGCCTTCTCCTCCTCCTCCTCCTCCTCCCTCCTCCGGAGGATGCCGCTCTTCTTCCATCACCGGCGCCAGCCCCGAGCTGTTGAGCTCGCCGTAGATATGAGCACCCAAACAGCTCCTCCTCGTGTGGTGGAGCTGGAGGGCGCCATGGCCGGGCTTGTCAGAAAGAGGTGGAAGAAAGTACCCAATCTTCCCATCCTTGTCGCCATCGTCATCATCTTCTTCTTCTCCTTGGCCCTCTTCGCCTTCTTCATCCGTGTGATGATGGTAGCTGATGGGAGCAGATATGGTTCGGGAAACGGGGGCATACCAGCTTCTGCTGCTGCGGTGGTGAAGCGCGGCCTCCTTGAGCTGCTGTTGGGGAGCAGATGGCTCGCGCTTCTTCCGCCCAAGAGACTTGGAAGAAGAGCAGCCCATGGCGGCTGGGCTTGGGCTTTTGAATCAAAGGGGATCGGATGCGATTGATTAGTGGGCGATTAGTGGGCAGCGATTAGAGGGCAGCGATTAGTGGGCAGCGATTAGAGGGCAGCGATTAGTGGGCAGCGATTAGTGGGCGATTAATGGGCGATTAATGGGCGATTAGTGGGCGATTAATGGCGATTAGTGGGCGATTAGAGGGCGATCAGTGGGCGATTAGTGGGCAGCGATTAGAGGGCAGCGATTAGAGGGCGATTTAGCAAGGGCGCTTATGAGGCGGGCGGGAGCAGGGAAATGTTTTTGGCTCCTTTTGAATCGCCTCTTTCACTGACTCGCTTGACTCCCTCACTCCCTCACTCCCTCACTGACTGTGTTGTTGTTGTTGTTGTTGTTGAGTGCACATATACATACATAAATAGAAGGAAGGAACAGCATCGCCCGGCCATGGGATCGGGGAGCAGGAAGAAAAGAAAGAGCTCGCTCGCATTGGGGTGGGGTCCTATGAAGAAGAAAGAAGAAAGAAGAACAGATGAAAAGGAAAGGAAAGAAGGAGAAGAAGAAGAAGCAGAAAGAGAAGGAAGAAAAGGGAAGGAAGGAGCAATTTCCTTCCTTCCTTCATTCATTCATTCATTCAAAAACCATGGCCTACCCACCACCAGCACCTCCACAAAAATCCACCCCTTATTTTTAGCAACCAAATTCATGACTCAAAAAACTATAACTGTGTGTTGTGCTAGCCTACCTAGGACAGACAGATCAGATCACATTGATAGTAGATAGATAGATAGTTGAGATCATATAGATAGTTAAGGTTATGTAGATAGTAGATAGATAGAGTAGATAATAAGATAGAGATAGGTTGATAGTTGAGAGTATATAGATTGTTAAGATTATGTAGATGGTAGATTGATAGTTGAGATTATATAGATTGTTGAGATTATGTAGACAGTAGATTGATAGTTGAGATTCTATAGATTGTTAAGATTATGTAGACAGTAGATAAATAGATAAGATAGATTGATAGTTGAGATTATATAGATTGTTGAGATTATGTAGATAGATGGATAGATGGAAAGAAGCAAGATCTGATGCAATGCATTCCCCTATTTGACCAACAACACCCCCTCCACATTTTGGTTTATCTACCATCGTGACGACGAAGAAGAAGAAGACAACAACTGACGAAATCATTGGCTGTGATCGGCTTCTTCTCGTCGGTGGCTGCGCTTCCCATCTTGCAAACTGCCCCCAATCGAGTTTCGGAGCCGAAACGACAACACACGACGCAACAACTGGCTGGACTTTGACGCAACTCTCGGCGACGATATACCCCCCAAGTTCCTGTCTATCGCCAGCTGCCTGTCAACTCGTCGCAAAGAAAACAGAATCCCCAGTCAATCAGTCGCCCCCGAAAGCTCGAGAAACTCGTTGCCGTGTATGTTGGTGTTGCCCCCGAATCCGATTCGGACGAGAGACGAAGGAAGAGTAACATGGCATCGGATCGATCGTTGCTTTAACAATGCCTCTCACATCCCAACCACCGATCTATTCCTATCTGTCTCGATTGCAGTCCATCTGTCTCCATGCATTGCCCACGAATATGTATGTATTCGTTTGATGCGATATAACAAATAATTAGTAGCAACAACAGCTACCGCAGTCAGTCTGTCCGCCGGAAATCGTCGACGTGCTGCCGCCGACAAGCTTACATTTTTTCCCCGTCGGGTTCCGTTTTTGCTTGCAAGAAAGGAAGCATGTGGATTCGCAATTCGTTTCGAAGCTTTTGATCCAAAAGGCTCGATTCCGATTCGTAGTAGCCTTCTGGCGATCCGATCCGATCCAATAGAGGAATGCATGCAACAGAAAAGCTTGGGTTACCAATGCCAGACAGACAGACGATCCACATGCTCTTCGCATATTGTCAGACTAACATCTCGCCGCACACTCTTCCCGTGGCAGAATCAAAGGATAAAGAAGAAAGAAAGAAAGAAAGAAAGAAAGACATTAGCTCGGAAATGTTTGCAAACTCGCATCCGCTCTGATTACGAGCGTTGCTCAAAGGGCGCCAGAGCGCAAGGACCAACAACACAAACAATCCTTTCGAGCACAAGAAAAGAAAGAAGGAAAGCCTGACCTCGATCGATCGTTCATCGCATACATACGTTACGCAAATTGCCCACACATCGAGAGCTCCCTAACCTTGTGTATTGGACAAACAAAGCCAATCAATCTTCGAGAAAGATCGAAAGAAAGAAAGAAAGATATATTAACGCCTGCTTAGGCCAATATGACCCAAAGAGGTCCTTTCATCTCCCCCATCTCCTCTCACAAACGGCGACGTCGATGTCGACGTGCAAATTAATCAAATCCTTCTCATCATGTTTTGCATGCATGTGGAAGCTACAACTGACACTAGTCATGGATCGATCGATCGATCCCAGTAATACAAGAAATACGCTTGAAAGCATACGCTTATGATCATGCCAAGAAGAGACGGTAGGTGCTCAGTTCCATGGAATGGTGATCTTTCATGTCTCTCTCTCTCTCTCTCTCTCTTGCTCTCTCTATCGCGAGCAACTCATGCAAGATGAAAGGTGTGCAGGCCTCATCCTCTTCATCATCATCACTACCAAGGCTTTTGCTGTGTTCTTTCTTTGCCTTCTTTGAACTTGCAGCCCCAAATCGAAATCGATCCATAGTTCACAATGATACATATGTAGATTGGCATCCAAAAGAAAACCAAATCCGGCTGCGAAATAATACCAAGAGTCGTGCAGATTGTAGACTTCCGCAAGTGACGGTGGCGGTGGCGTATAAAGAAGACTTCTTCCATTTTAAGAACCATGCCCATTTCAGTATATATAAGCTTTCGCAACAGTTTGAGAGAATAGGATCCAGGGTTCGATCGCCACAGACCATTGAATCTGTTGGGTCACTCTTTTCTGCACACAAGACTGAGAGAAGAGAGCAAAACTCTCCATCTTTTCCTCCTCTCGAATACAAACCACGAATGCATTCCGTCTCCTCTCGATACAACTACAAAATGCATTTGCTTACTGCGTTTCCTCGCAAACAAGTGTTAGATCAACATGGGATGTTCTCAATATCGAGATTAAGAATGAATGAACAAATAGATCAGCTGGACGCTTGTTTCCCGTAAAAAAAAAGAATTCGATTTCGCCATAACAATCCGTTAGGTCAGTAGGCCAGGCTGGACCTCTCATTCTCCAAATCACAATGCAATTTTCTGCACTTAAAGGAAAAAGAAAAACTTGACAGAAAGAAGGAGAGGGGGGGGGGGTAACTCACTAGAGATCAATCAGCAAGTGCCATTTTTTGCTCTGAAGAAGAGAGCTGCCCAAAACATATTGAATCCAAGCTTTTCCATGACCAGCTTTTCCTTTCCTTCAGAAGCTCTGAATCCCTTGAGCACATTCCAATGTGCTTCTCTTCTCCATTGAAGCAAATCTTTCTTCAGATTGTGTGTTGATTGGTTGGTGTATAGTCATGTAGAATAGAACAAGAGTCCTTTCTTCTATCTCCCCCTCCCACCACCTCTGCTGCCTCTTCTTCCCCCTCTTCCTCTTGCCATTCCCATCCTTTCTCCTCTATCTGACCCCATTCCTCTTTCTCCACCCTTACCACTTCTCTCTCCTCCTCCTCTTCCTCTTCCTCGTCCACCTTCGCGTCCTGTCTCTTCCCTCGACCTTCCAGCTCTTCCTCCTCTTGTCATTCCCATTCCTCTTCCCACCATCCCTTCTCCCCTTCCTCCTCTTGTCATTCCCATTCCTCTTCCCACCATCCCTTCTCCCCTTCCTCCTCTTGTCATTCCCATTCCTCCTCTTCTTCTTCTGCCCCCACCTCTATCTTTGTCTTTGCCATCTTCATCCGACGAATCCAAGCTACCTCTACTACCCCTACCCCTACCTCTTGTGCTCAAGCCAGCAGCTCCCCTTCCAAAACTACCCCTGTTCTTTCCCCTCCTTCCAGAATAGCCTTCGTCATCGAAAACATCAGAAGCATCCTCATCGTCGCTATCATCCTCCCAATTCTTAAAGACCTTCCTCCCCGGCTTCCACTTCAATGCACCCCCTCTGGGTTTCTCATCGTTCTCATCGTCATCGCTAAACACATCTCCGAAATCGTCAAGCTCATCTTCCATGTCATTGTCGTCATCATCCTCATCCTCATCCTCTACACGATAACTCTTGCTCCTAAAACCTCGACTTGGCTTTCCATTTTCCTTCCTTGTTTTGATAAGGTATTTGTCGGTTACTTTATTTCCATTGAAGCCACTATCCGGCTCTCTACCGATGGCATCATGCCAAGATACACGGCCTTTCAGTCCGTTTCCTCTTTGAGATGCTTTAGCAGATGTTACAGGACCATCATCATCCTCAAAAATAGCATCTGCATTTTCTTCCAAGTCATCATCCGAGTCTTCCAGGAGTTTCCTACTTAGGTCTGGTTTCCATTCTTCATACCTGTTTCTATTACCAATCCGTCCACTATCAGATGTAGAAGAGGACGCTTTCTGCAGCCCCCAAATTTCATCCCTCCTGCTCTGGTTAATGCTTGAGGCACCACATTTTCGGCATTGCTTGTTTTTCCTAAAATTTCTAAATTTGCACCTGCATTATCCAAATTTCAACGTAAACAACAAACCTTCTGAATATTAAGACAGTATCTTTTACCTTTCAAGTTCACAATGCTACTGTTTGCTAATACGACGGAAAATGTAACAGAAAGAATCCTCAAAACATACTCTGGACACCGCCAGTCTCCAGGTTCAAGCTCTTCTTCAACTTCTCGGGTTCCATCATTGCTAGACCGACTTGCGGAGCATTTGCGACACTCATTATTCCTCCGGAAGTTGATGAACTGGCATCTAAATATGCATAACATCATCATGTAATGTTAAGATTAGCTTGCCTCGATATTATCTTTTACAACTCAAAATGCATGTAGACATACTCAGAGCACTTCCAGTCACCCGGCATCATGTTTTCACTTCTGCCAGCATCAGTATGTGGTGCCTTGGCACCACACTCCCGACACTCAGGATTCTTTGAAAAATTCACAAAGTTGCAACTAGCATGCAAAAAAAAAGGAGACACATTAACGTACAAAGAAACCCACAAAAACGGTACGAAAAACAAGAAGTTCTAGGTGATTACTCTGAACATGTCCAATCACCAGGCCTACGATTTGGATTCCGATTATCGATTTCATCCTTTTCAGACACTTTTGGCATCACAGCCAGCTGTGGCTTCGGTTTGGGGATACCTGGTTCTTTTGGGTAAGCACTGACCTTAACAATTTCATCTAAGAGATGGCACACTGACTTAGTAACTCCGATTGGATACGATACTTGTGACTCTGCTATAGGAGATGCATTGAGAGCGAATGCATAAAGAACCCTTGTCACATCAAGTGTTTCGGATTTCAAATCAGCATTCGGTACATCAAACGCTCTTGTGCAAAATGTTTTCAATTTGCATTGTTGACAAACCTGCAGAGATCTTTTTTTCAGAATACAATTGAGCTTTCTTAATCTTCTTTCCTCTTATAAGTATGGGTAACAGGTTTCTTCTAGAAAAACAAGATTGCCAACATACCTTATCTTCTGAAACTTGGCACATCACTCTAAGTCTCTTGCTAGCATTGACAACTTTCCTGTCTGTAACCGGGCAACCAACACTTACAACTGTCTTGATGTGCATTTGGGTCAGAAACCTGCAATAAAGGGCAAGCTCCTAACTTGTTAACAAACGATTATAAAACTTGAAAAGATAGTAATAATGTGCACAAACAAAAAAGGTTCTTTGATATCTCTCCTAGTACAACCTCTTGTAACCATTATGAGATGCCAGCATGGGCAACGTGAAACCAGTTTCCTTATTTTGATATAGAACTCTTATTGCTATCATATGTGCCTCATAAAAATATACATATGCAGGAAACAAATATTTGTATTCAGTTGGATTGGACCCTCATTTCTATGACACGGATTTTGTTTAGGAAACATCCAAAATAGGTATCATTTATCCTTACGAAATACAGAACCACGCCACAGACAATGCATCAAAATGGAATACACCTTTAATGGTACCCACATCTATTGGTAGCACACAGAAAATATTTATATTCAGTTGGATTGGGATCTCGAATTTCTAAAGCATGGATTTTATTTACATGGCATCTGAAATGAGCAGCACTTATCCTCACAAAATACAGGTTCACGTCACAGAAAATGCATCAAAATCACCAAATTTAATGGGTATACACATCACATGGATGGGCCACAAAAAAAAACTAAAATTGGATGTAATACTGGCATAGCACAAAAGAGATTATGCTACGACCTTTCCTGATCACCTTATAATGTCATCACGCTCTCGGCTAAACTCCAGAATGGCATGTTTCATATATGAAGACGATTGGAAACGAAGGTATCCTTCACCTTTCAAGTCAGATTCTAGCTCAGGCACATCTTTGAAGTAGTTCTTCTGTTTCAACATGTCAAAAAAAGCATTCCACTCCTTCCACGGATGCTCACAAGATGAATGGCTTGATCCATCGACCAATTCATCAGCCACCGATGGATGAGCGAGGATGACATCGTTGTTGCCAACGATTTCGGTACCCTGGACAATTTCTGATACCAAATTATCACATTTCCCACTACGTTCTTTTTCCAATGGCTTAGCATTGGCGATTTCATTCTCCCTACCTTTTGCCTCTGCATCGTCTGTATCAGAAATTTCCATGTACATTTCACCATCAGATGAGAAATCTTCTCCGAGCTCTTCAACTATATCGTTATCATCATCTTCGTCGTCGTCGTCGTCGTCGTCACCTTCGCCGTCTTCTTCTTCATCAAAGTCATCGCCATCGTCATCATCATCGATGCCCTTTTCCTCGAGAGCAGAGATAGCCCTTGCCCGAGTATCGGTTTCATTTCCATCCCCTGATTCATTTCTGGACTTCAACAAATTGCTCATAGGCCGAACTGCGAGACCATCTCGTGGGGCTTCCCGACCTTCTTTCTTACCTCTCTTGCCTGCCTTCGGTAAGCTCGTACCATCAGCAAAAGGCCGGCTCCTCCCTGCCACGCTTCTCTCATTCCGGAGCCGCATTCCTCCCCCGTAAGCTTTAGCAAAAAGCTTGGAATGGCGTCCGCCTGGGTGCAGCTTTGCAGGGGCACGGCGGAAGGAAGAAGCGGGGTGATGATCCCAAGCGCAGAGGGAGCAGCGACGGGCGGAGGAGAGCGAGGGAGATGGAGAGGAGAGCAGAAGGAGGGCTCTGCTGATGTACTGAGCTAACGGGGAGGAGGAAGCCATGGCGTGGAAGTGTGTGGAGGAAAGGGAGCTATGGCAGCAACTAAAAGACCCTAAAACCCTAAAACCCTAAAACCCTAAAACCTAAGAAGAAGAACAAGTGGATAAGGGCAACTCTTTGGAACTTGGAAAATGAAATGTCAATGTTTAGGATTAGGGATTAGGGATTAGGGATTAGGGATTAGGGATTAGGGTTAGGGATTAGGGTTAGGGATTAGGGATTAGGGTTAGGGATTAGGGATTAGAGGTTAGGGGTTAGGGATTAGGGTTGTAACACCTTGCTATAGGCTTGATCGTGACGTCCCATATGGGCACAATAAGTCTGACAAAATCTTAGCTGATAAAATCGCAACATTAGCATCAACAACAACAACAACAATCTTCTTGCTTTTCGAAACAATAGGGATTAGGGTTATAACACCCTGCTATAGGCTTGATTCGTGGTTGTCCCATATGTGCGCATTAAGACAAAACTCTCAGTTGACGAAATTGCAGCAATAAAACAACAACAACAACAATCTTTTTGCTTTTCGAAACAATGAGACGATCATACGTCAGCTATGATCGGCATTAAGAGCAACAATAGGCCTCGATAAACAAAAAAAAACTACTGGATGATGCACTGAAAATGGACATTTTTTCTGCCATGTCGAAGGAATCGGAGCAAGCAGGGAATCTCGGTCGTGGGCAGCGCGTGCCGGCTCTTCTCGCTTACACAACGATAGGTTTCATCTTATATATATATCCGGAGCGTTCCATGCTCGATCGAGGCGATTGGTAAGCTCAACGCGAGTGTTGCCATTCTCCATGTTTATTTTGTATAAACTCTATACGTGCAAAGAGTGTGCTCGGTGGTGGATCAGTTGCTCGATTGAACAAAGACAGGAGATGTTCCGTGGAGATGTTGAAGCACTAGTTCAGGGGTTTAGGGTTCAGTTAGTTACCTTCATCTAGCCATGGCCATTTATGTCAAGGATGGATGCTGCTGCTGCATTTCTCGGGCTCGAAACATGGGCTATACAAAAGCTCCGAATGCAGCATTTCAAATCATATGCTCCGAAGCATCAAGCCACCGTGTGTTTCGTACGTTTTTTATCTAAAAGATTTTCCGCAAAGATGCGGAGATTTTCGGTGTCTGTCGAAAGAGAGATAGAGCCTCTTCTTCGTCTGGTACTTGCTTCTCCAGAAGAAGAAGAAGAGTCTTGGAGAGTCCTTGAGAGGGGCCGGCGATGGACGGTGGTGATCAGCCCGGGGGAAGATCGACGGCACCAAGACGAGCCTTTGCCTTATCCATCCAACGGAGTAGGGGGCCCCCTGCGATGGACGGCGGCGATGGGCCGGGGGGAAATCGACGGCGGGGATGGGCCGAGGGGAATCGACGGCGGAGATGGGCCCGGGGGAATCGACGGCCACGATGCGATCCCGTCTCCCCTGCCCCCTGTTTGGAGCACACCATTTTTGTTTTCCTTCTTATTGATTTATTTATTGATTTATTTAAATCGCGTCTTGAATTTTCGGCCACCCTTTTCTCATTTTCTTTATTTTCTTTTTTTTTTTCCGGGAAAAAGAAACCCCTCTTTCCCCTTTCCTCCCTGCCTGCAGGAATCATCATCATCATCCCTGGCTCTGCTCTGTTAGGGTTTCTTTGCCTCTGTTAGGGTTTCCTCTTCACGGCTCTGTGTTAGGTCGCCCTCTTTCTCGTTTCTTCTTCTTCTTCTCATTCACCTGCTATATCCTTCTCTGTAAATTCTGGGATTGTTACCAGGGTTCTGGAAAAAATCCCCCACCACGAGGCTTTGAGGAGAGCACCGCCCCTCTGGTTTGCTCTCCATCTCTGACGATCTCTTGCGATACCGGCAGAGCGCAAACGCAGGAGGCAAAACAAATCGGAGACTCGGGAATCCGTTCTTCTTCAGACCAGCCGAGATCCCCAGTACCAGCTTTTCCCATCCAGGATCGGTTCAAGGTAATGCCTGCCCCATTTGTACGTAGATTTCTATGATGATCTAGTACTTCTTCTGAAGCCCTGCTATGTTGTGATTGTGTGGGGGGGGGGGAGGGGGGGGGGGGAGGGGGGTGGGGGGGGGGGGG
>JBBBWG010027534.1:123931-135704 GCA_037176905.1 Azolla pinnata | reverse complement strand
GCGGTTTTGTCCCACCCCCCCCCCCCCCCGTCTTGCCGTCTAAAGGTTTGTCTTCGGTTAAAACTTTCCCTGCATTGTGCCTGGATTCAGAGGCCAATGCAATGTGTATCTTATACACTATGTTTTTGCTCGGTTTTCTTGAGCTTAGGATATGGTTGGTGTTTTTCTCACCGTATCAGAGGACCTTCCAAAGGTTCAAAATCTAGAAATTTTCTGCGTAACTTCAAGCTTTTGTAAGATCCCAATCTCCTTCGTAATGTCGAGATTGGAACTATGTTCAACATACACCATATGTCAGACCCATGTCCAAGGGCTTTTGTTGCATGAGGGAGTTTCTTTGCATAACCGATATATTGATTTCCTTTCTGGACACTGTCTTGCTTGCAGGGGATTAAGAGAGACAAGGTAGATGAAGCCATTACAATGAAAACATTCATAGCAGGGCTAGAAGGAGAACAGCAAAAACCTTGTAAATAATTACCGTGCTTTACATGCTTGACACGTTGGAAGAAGTCTTGTAAAGAGGAAAACACACAGCCTGTAAAAAAAAACCTTGTAAAAAATCAGAGCTTTGTAACGCGATCAGTTGGTGGAAGCAAAGATCACCAGAGAAGGAGAATAATCTTTCGTATGTGATCTACTTGTTTCTGAAAGGATGCCTCCAAGTGTGGATACTCCTGTTCAATTACAGCTTGGCCTTCGGGGAGTCTTAGGAAATGGAAAGAATGGGTCTGGAGGGCTATCTAACAAACCCCCTGGGCCTCGTCGCCGTATATTTGTACAAACCGACACTGGAAGCGTTCTTGGGATCGAGGTTGATCGAGCTGATAATGTCCAAACAATTAAAAAGAAGATGCAAACCTTCCTCAATGTGCCCTCTGATCAGACCACTCTTGTTTACGGTGACATGGTGCTCAAGAGCGACCTAAGCAAGCTGAGAGACCATTCTCCCCTACTCCTAACAAGAGAGATGCATAGGAGCTTATCAACCCCTTGTATTTTGCGTTCACTGGAGAAGCAAGTGCCAACTGATGGCGGCAAGCCTTTGGAAGTAGTGGGTGGGTCATCAGCATGCAGCCCAGAGATACAGAACATGATTGAAGAGATTCTTTGTGCGATCGAGTCAGGTGTGGAGCCGGTTGCCGCCAATGGTGGCCTTGGAGGAGCTTATTTCTTCAGGAATACAAAAGGGGAGAATGTGGCAATCTTGAAGCCGACCGATGAAGAGCCATTTGCTCCAAATAACCCGAAAGGATTTGTGGGCAAAAGCTTAGGGCAGCCTGGCTTGAAGAAAGCAGTGCGTGTTGGGGAGACTGGGATCAGAGAAGTTGCAGCTTATCTTCTTGACCATCGCCATTTTGCAAAAGTGCCTCCCACTGTCCTTGTCAAGGTTTCTCACTCTTCATTTAACGTCAATAGTGTTATGGATGGTCAGCACCACCACAAAGATTCTGAGGAGGCTTCCTGTCCTGTATCTAAACTAGCATCATGTCAACAATTTGTGCCCCATGATTTCGATGCATGCGACCATGGAACTTCAAGATTCTCAGTGAGTGCAGTGCATAGGATTGGCATCCTCGACATCAGAATCTTCAACACTGATAGACATGCGGGGAACATACTCATTAGAATGACAGAACCTAATGATTATAAACAAGGGGTCCGTGCTCCTGTGAGTGATGCACTGGAGCTCATACCGATAGATCACGGTCTTTGTTTACCAGAAGCACTGGAGGATCCGTACTTCGAATGGCTACATTGGCCTCAGTCATCACTACCCTTTTCAGAAGAAGAGCTAGATTATATTGGAGAGCTGAACGAGCATAAAGATGTTGAAATTCTAAGGCAAGAACTGCCGATGCTACGAGAAGCATGCTTTAGGATACTCATCCTTTCAACAACTCTGCTAAAAAGGGCTGCATCAGCAGGACTTGTTTTATCTGAAATTGGGGAAATGATGAGCAGGAGTGTGATGGGGGAACCTAGTCAGTTGGAGTTGCTTTGTATGGAGGCCAGGTTTCAACTCGAGACAAAAAACTCCATTCCCAATGCTGTTAGTGATATGACCATATCGGAGAACGCTTTCCCTTCTTCGAAAATACTTGGATTCTCATCACCTGTAAAGTTGCGCAGTAGAAGTGTGAGCTTTGGGAGCAGCCAGAAACAGAGACAAATCGATCACTTTTCTAAGGGCAAGGAAGCGATGTCTGAGAGGATTCCAAAATCAAACGACTGCGCTCCTGCAATTTTGTTTGGTGATATGAACGAAGAAGAATGGAGCACTTTCATGGATTGCTTCAATAAACTCTTGCAGAACGCGCTTGCTAATTACAGTCTGAACAAGAACATTGGTTACAGTCGGAGGCTTGGGATCGCTCGCAAGTTTTGAAGCTGCTGCTCTTGACGTCTCTACGAACCTCTTCGATGGCAGGCTCTTGTTGTATCTTAGATGCCTGGAAAATGGTGACTTTTGCAGCCAGCAGCAGGTGACTTTGTAAAATTCTCTTTCGAGATTAAGACCTGGTTACGAGGAGTGTTGTCAGAGTAAATGTCAAATCTGTCTTCATTTCATTTGATCAATATTGGTGTTGATCCCACATTTTCTTCTCCTCTATTCTAAGGGAAGTCAAAGCATATGGGTAATGAAGTATCTTTTCTTCTTTTAATGGAATGCATGGATTTAAAGCTTGTGTATGTTTTGCTTTGCTGCGATGACTTGATGTACCGGGGGGTTTAAGGCCCTGAATATTTCATGTATTATATATAGTGTACACATTAGGACATTAAGTTTAGATTAGCTAGATAACATGTGTTTTGTTGGGCATCATGGAAGTTGCAAAAATTACAGTTGGATAGCATTTTGATGCAAGTGCTGTGTGATGGATTGTAGCATGTACTACTGGCATGTGTGTCACCAAGCTTACATGTGCACTGTAGGATGGACGTCTAGGAATGTAGAAACACGTCATCCCCTGAAAATTCATTCCATTTGTTGCAGATGTTCATTCTCCACTGCTGGCATCGTTAAATCAATCTGTTTCACATTCTTCAATCAGATTAGAGGTTGGAGATCCACTCTCTTTGTGTGCAATGTTTTACAGCTTGCGGCATTTTACTTCATTACGTCATAGAGGCCCACTTTTGACGGTTTTTTTACGCCACAAATATGTAGTATGTTACAAAACATCTCTTCATGTATGTCTTAAAGTCAAAATAATCATGAGTGGTTGAGTGCCATTCACTTTCTTATTACAAACATTCCGCAGGAGGATGGTGACATATAATTCATATTGCAAAAACTCTACAAATTCATACGGCGAATGTATAATAACATAATCAGATATTGCTACATTACAACAATGTCAAGACAGTGATGGCCAATATTCATGAGATAAAGGATGAGAACATTTGCAACGAACATAAATAATGGACTCCGGAAACATCTTGCACATCTATTAGATTTAATCAAAATACAAGTGATCCCTCCTTATCCAAATATATACATGGCTTTTGAAGGGCATAGGGCTTGACGCATTAGCATGACTCTTCACTCGAAGGAATCCAATAGATCCCAACTTAAAGAATTTATAAAAGATATTAGTGTATGGTATAGAGTAGGATAAGAATAAGCAGCGTTCGTGAGCTTGCTGTTGTCACCAAGGTTTCAAGTCTCCAGGAGGGCCTTCAGTCCAATTGAGAAAACTTTGTCCTTCTTCCAAAAACACACTCTTATCATGCGGAAGTTTTCTTGCTAATCCATTCAGAATTTGGTGAAATGCATCACCAGGTCGAGCAGGTTGAGGGAAAAGCATTGCTTGTTTCATTGCAGGGTTAGCTAAAAGCCTTTGTTTTCTCAATATAACCTCAGGAGGTATGGATGTAAGAATCGTGTCCAATTTTGGAACATCTTTTTCATCTACAAATACACCGATATCTTCCCAAGGAATCGCATCTGCAAAAGGCAAGACTATATCATCAGCAATTATCACTGGTATGCATCCAAAGATGACCCCTTCAACAAGACGGGGACTCCAAGGAGCCCAGCCTAGAGGGCAGAGGCAAAATATAGCCCTTTGCATATCTTCATAGTATGTGGTAGGATGGTCTGTAGATATGTCAAAGTAAGGGTTATCTTTAAAGTTTTCCCAGACAGCTGCTCGTGCACCGCTGCAACATGACAAAACATATCTTCCTCTGATCAGAAACATTGCATCATAACTGGAAACAATTTTACTTCTCTGACAAGAAACACTGCATCATTAATGGAAACAAATTCATTAGAAAAGCTCACCGTGCATAGTAGCCACCTTCTGGATCATTTCCTTTGTCATAGAAAAGGCCTCGGAAATACACAAATATGGACCGGGGCGTGCTTGGAGGAATGAAATGCATCTCCATCTTTTGCGGTGGTGCGTAAGGCGGTACTATTATAGACCCTTCTTTCAAGCAAACATGATACCTCTGCCCAAAGGTCTGTACAAGCGTAGCTCGTTGTAACAAAGGCAAAATGCCCCTCGCAATAGCATTTTCTTCCTGTATGATGAAAGACCGGATTTAGAAAACATTCGGGTTAATTACCTTACAAAACAAGGTTTGAGGTTTTAGTCTCAGCTCAGTGGCAAGGCTGAATTTTAGATTCATTTTGACATTTGAGCTTCAAGTTTACCTGGTAGTGGAAGCACGCACCAAAATCATGTGGTACAACAAAGAAATGATCTGCACCTTCTGTAGCGTTCCAATATGGCCATCGTGTAGAGATATACTGAATGGCACTACGCATCATTCGTGGAGACTTGAATGGTAAAGGCAAGCCATTAGGCGTCAGATCACAAGTAGTGTACACAGGTGTGTAGAACCAATCTGCTTCATCTGGATTTAGTGTCCTAACAGGACTTGTCAGCAGGAAATCATGTACAAAAATCTCCGTGGCAAACATATGAGTCAAACATCTTGTGTCCCTTTCTAAGACATGCTTGTTATATCTGGCAGGAAGTTCGTAAACAAAAACCTTAAGCCTTCCAACTGGATCATCTTCCAAGACATCACCTGCACTGCCTGTATGAGAGAATATGTAACCTTAATTTACTGCAGTAAGGTCGCGTAGCCACTGGGCTATACATCAGATGCATTTCTACCAAAATGACATCAGCACTTTTGCCTACATCTCCAGATGCGTTTGCTTAATCTACCTGTTTTTCATGATCGTGGCGGCATTGTCCTTTATGACACAGATTAAATGTTGTTGCAACCCTAACTCGCAGAAAGCAGGGCCATATCATTTTACATGCGCGCGCACACACACACACACACACACACACACACACACACACACACACACACACACACACACACACACGCATACAAGAAGTAGTACTTCTCGAAAAGATGAAACAGCAAGGAGCAGACATCGCATTTGATGATAAAAAATGCAACATTCACAGTATAGCGGGGGCAATCGCGTAAAGATAACGCCTGGCACAGCTGATCTACGAATGCCTCTGTTGCTTCCTTTTCTTTTCCAAATAGAGAAAGATCCACACATGGATCACTGGTGCAGGGTGCGACATTCCGCGTACCCAATCTGGGGATCGCAGGTGAATCAGGGGGGGCGGGGGAGAGGGAGAGATCGAACAACAACAACAACAACAACAACAACAACAACAACGAAAGAAAGGAAGAAAGAAAATGGGAGGAGAAAAGAATCCACCGACCTGAGATCCGTTCTTGAGGAGATGCGGAAGAGAGGAGGGAGCGCGCGGGAAGCAGAAGAAGAAGGATGAAGACGGGGAGGGCCACCATGTCGTCTGGTCGTCGGAGATTTCCTGCAGAGGCAGGCGCATGAGCGCGCACAGAGAAGACAACTTCGGGACTTTCTCTCTCTGTTCAGACTTTTTATTTATATCTCCAAAGATGCCCCTCTTGGGTGGGTCCAAGGGGCATTTGGGGAAATATAAAAGACAAGCAGAAAACACAGAGACCAGCAAGAAAATCAAAATCTTGTCTTCTTGTTGCTGCTGCTTCTTCTTTGGTTTTTGCCCAAGCGAAGGAATCGAATCGGGATCGGGATCGATCGTTTCGCCAATTTAATTATTCGATCTGCCCATTTAATTGTTTCTGTTTTTTGTTTTGTTTTTTTTACCTGCAGACGAGCTTTCCGGGGAGATCGATTTCACCGATTTCACCGTGTTTTGCCTCATTTGAATCGAGCTGCAGATCGGCTTTTTATATTTCTATGAGGGATCCCAAGCTGTTCAGTGCGCGCTCATCCACACCTGCCCGCCGATGCTTGCCCTTTGTGTCAGATCAGATCGACGATATATTTGCCGCTTTGCTGCTTGTACGCATCCTCAGTGCTTAATGAATGCTTACGACACAACTATTTGTGCCAGAATCAGGACGCCGTTCTCGCTATTACCAGCTAGTGAGTGGTATTGCTCCAAATGCTTTGCCAACAACATCAGTAGCCGATTGCGCGATTTTGGTTCGGACTCGAAACACAGAAAAGTTCAAGGAGATTCAGCCCGTTTCGAGCTTGAGCCTTGACATGCTCCCAGAATCTGGGGCGAGTTCGTACCGTTTAGCTTGAGATGGTGCAGCGAATGGATTGGACATTACGCAAGCAAAAGATGCACGAACTGTTCGATTACCAAGCAGAGAGAAAGATATTGCATTCGCATAGGATGCACAGCTTTGTCGCTTCTTGGCCAAAGAAGCCTCTGTGGATCGATTACATACACGATTCAGCATTACTACAAAGAATTGGCGAGATCATTTTTTTATTCGTGTCGAGCCACGATTCTCGTTCTGTTAAGTACAAGCCTATACAAATCGACGTTTGTAGCTGCAAGAGCATCATCTGTCACAGAAGGAAGCAAGGGTTTGGGCTCATCTTCTACCACAGAACCGATACAAGCATATCACTTGCATGAGAAGGCATGCATGCGTCCCACCCTTGCAGTAGTTGCAACCGACTTGTTTGAGAACATTTGACGAACGATTCGATGCTATATATACCACATTCCGGCTTCCTCCTGAAATAAATCGATGCATCACTTCAGTCATGGAGTGGCTATTGCACGGCACCAGTGCCGAAAGTATGCACCAAAAGCAGGAAAGGATGATTTGAGACAAGCTCGACGGATGGTGAACAGCACGAACGAATGACTGAGACAAGCTCAATGGCAGCATCGTGCACAAAACATGTACATAATGAATCTAAACAAGCTCAACTATTGGCAATGCCCACCAAAACTCTTCACAATGCATGGATACAAGCATATATACATGCATACATGTATATATACACACACAGATGACCATTTGTGTTATGCATTTGTCACAGATAGTTCCGATTGCAATGGAAAAAAATCAGCTACAAGATTACACGAGACCGGAAACATGGGCAAAAGCTCAGAATTTTTTACCTTGCGAGGGCGCGTTGCGATCGATCGGGCGAGGCGGAGCATGTTCCCTTTCCCGAGACGGTCGAAAACAAAGGCCAGGCTTCTCTGGGCATTGTGTACATTGGTGAAATTTAGCTGGGATTGGGAGCGGGCTTCCACAAGGAGAGGCCATGGAAAACCTTGCCCTTCCAGCCCAAGAGCATCCAGCACCCGTCTTTCTCGACGCTGAAGTTCTTGTTGTAGAGATGCTTGATGACCGGGGGGACATCCCGCACCATGTCGGGGTCCAAGGGCACAGGCACGAAGCCCGCCTTCCGGGTCAAAGCCTGCCATTGCCTGTAGGTATCGGGCCTCTCGACCCTCTCGAGCCCCTCGCAAGCGACGATGTTGAGGATATCGCGCCCGAGGAGCTCGCGCTCCATGAGCATGCGCTCCTGGCTGCCGTGGCTCGCCGTGCTGTCGAGCATGTCGAAGAAGCTCGCGTAGAGCGCGAGCGCCTCCTTGAACCGCGACGTGAAGAACGGCGTGTTGTAGCTCCCGTTGCGGACCGCGTGGACGAAGATCGCCGGCCGCATGCCGCGGATGTTCCGCATCACGGACTCGCGCGGGTTCGAGCCCACCACGGTCTCGTCGAACAGATGGTGGAGCCGGTTGGTGCTGTTGGCGACAAGCACTTCGCCGGCGCTCAAGCCCAGCGTCGAGGCCTCGACAGTTTCCCAGTCTGCTACGATCGCTCGGTATTCGAACGGGACCCCGTACGTTCTCGCGTACTCCGCGAGGCATCTTCCTGTGGTTTCGACCCTTCTCGCGGGCTCTGCTCCCGGGAGGGGGGAATCGATCCCCGTGATCCGCAGGCGCGGGGGCCCTCCCTCCCTCGCCGCGAGCGCGCTGATCAGAGGCGGCCACTTCAAGCCGTCGAGGATCCCGTAGTCCACGATGTGAAGCCTCCGCGCGCCCTTCGCGGCCTTGCAGATCGCGCGGTTCGTGAAGTACTGGCACACCTTCGCGAAGGGGCACGCCTTCACGTACAGGTGGTACGCCCTGAGCAGCTTCTCCGCCGACGGCGGATTGCTCTTCAGAGCCCTGTACAGAAGCCCCCCCGTGCCGCCGAGCCGCGCCGACAACGCCTCCGCGAAGTAGTACGCGACCCGTTGCGAATCGTTCCCGTAAGGCGACGCCTCCTGCCGGATCTCCCGCAGGAGCTCGTGCGCCCGCTGGAGATTCCCCGCCCCGATCGCCTGCGAGCAGCTCAGCAACAGGCTCGTCAGATCGGCGGTCGCGTAGGTCGCCGGTTTGCGGGGCCCTTTGGAATTGAGTGATCTGCATGACCCCCCTGACGACGACGACGGCGACGATCCGAGGTCGAGGCTCGCGAGGCGATCCCAGATGCGCTCGAGCCCGTCGTTCAGGATGTCTGCATAGTCCTCCGCGTTCAGATCCTTGTTTCTCACGTACGAAACGGAGGCCTCTTCTCGGCCTTCCTCGTCGCCATCCGGCGCCGCTGCCGCATCGGCATGGTAGTAACCCGCGGTGGATTCGAACAAATTCGTCGTGCTGCGACCAACGATTCCCGACACATCGTCGACGTTGGGAGCGCCGATCAGAAGCCGTTTCGCGGATCGAGCTCCATCGCTCGAGCCCGACCGTGTGGGCCTGATGCCATGGCGAGCAGCCGAGCTCGATGCAACAGCTTCTGGCGTCATAGAATCCGATTTCGATGCAACATCTTCTGGCGTCATAGAATCTAATTTCGATGCAACATCTTTTGGCGTCATAGAATCCGATTTCGATGCATTCACCTTGCGCCAGATGCCATTCGCAGCGGCGGAGCCCGATGCAACCTTGGGCTTGATACCGTTACGTGCAGAGATCGCGCTCGACGATGCAGCATCCGAATCGGTCCTGATCCCGATCCCGCCCTCGGCACGACCCCTCGATCTCCGAGAGGTCGATTCGTTCCTGGGCACCGAGCCCGCGAAGCTTCTTCCATGGAGAGATTCGAGAGAGCGAGAGATTCTCAGCGCATCGGAGCTGCTGCATACAGACGATCCCTGCTGCTGCTGGAAGCTTCCCGCGGCTCCGTTCCTATTCGTCTCCGAGGCGGAGGAGAACTCCGACGATGAATCGATGCTAGAGCTGACGCGCTGCGAAGACGACGACGACGACGATGACGATGATGATGATGGGGTCGAAGGGGAAATGCCCCGCGATTCCGCATCCGAAGAAGAAGACGGCGACGGCAGATTTGCCGAGGAAGATGGAGGCGATGGTGCGCTGTTGATCACGTCGAGAAGCTCCTCGATGCATCGGTCCACCATAGCTTCGGTGATCTGCGCCGCGGGGAGCTCCTCCTCCGACGGGGAGCGAAGAAGCTGCGGCGGAATCTTCCGGTCCTGCAGATCAGAAGCATGTTCTTCTTCTTCTTCTTCTTCTTCTTCTGCTGCTGCTGCTGTTTCTGATGATTCCTCCATTCTTGGCGCTTGCCGAGATGAGCCATGGACCTCTCCCGGAACCCTAATCTGCACAGGAAATCCCTCTTCTGCTGCCAAAGATCGTGCCTTGGGAGCTCTGCTTGCGTGGGGGTCGCGGATGATGCGCTCATGGAGGACGCGCCTGAGATCCGCCTGCAAGGGAGCTTCTTCCTCGGGAACGGAATCCGTGGAGGAAGGGAAGAGGCCCGAATCGAAGAGGTCGGGAAGCTCGAGTTGCGCGGCGAGCAGCCATGACGGCTGCAGGTCCTGATTCAGGTGCTCCGAAAACATTTGGGAAACACAGGGAGGGGGGGAGATGAAGGCGAAGAAGACGAAGACGAAGAAGGAAGGAAGGAAGGAAGGGAGATGAAGGGGGAGGAAGATCCTAGCAGAAGGAGGAGGAGGAGGACGCCATAGCCAAGGAGCTTCGGGATCTGCGGAGTTGACCGGCGAAAGAGACGACAGAAATGGAAGAGCAGGAAGCAAATTCGGGTAAAAGAAACCATTTTGTTGATGATGATGATGGTGATGATGATGATGATGATGGTGAGACGAAACCCTAACCCTAACCCTAACCCTAACCCTAACGCTGACCCTAACCCTAACCCTAACCCTGACCCTAACCCTGACCCTAACCCTAACCCTAACCCTAACCCTAACCCTAACCCTGACCCTAACCCTGACCCTAACCCTAACCCTAACCCTAACCCTAACCCTGACCCTGCTCCCTAAACCCTAAACTGCTCCTGCTCTGCTCTTGCTCTGCTCTGTTCTGGGTACCATTGAGAAGCAACGCGGATTTCGTGATGCAGCAAAAGCATCCAACAATGCCGATCACATGATCTCTCTCTCTCTCGCTCTCGCTCTCGCTCTCGCTGAAGCTTCTCTTCTCCGTTGCAGCACGGAATCGGGCACCGGGAAGCCGCAGGATGTGCCTATATATTCAGCGCTGCAGCTGCAGCAGCTGCAGTCGTGGAAGCAGCTCGATTCCCGCAGCAAGGAAGCAGCAAGAAGAAGATCTTCCTTTCACATCCCGAGCTTGGAAGAGGTAAAACGATGGTGAACTGGTCTTCTTCTTCTTCTTCTTCTTCTTCTTCTTCGTACAGATCTCTGTGTGGCGATGCCGCCATTTCCCTCTTCTTTAGGGTTTTCGTTTCCCCTTGTTTCTGCGCGTGTCTGTCTGTTTGGTATTGCGTGGATGCAGCGATGGTGCCAGGTTCTTGATCGGGTTTTCTTCTCTGCTTCCCTCCCCCTCCCTCTTTGCTGTGTTCTGTGGCTCGCTGCCCGTGCCGTCTCTTCGACAGGGAGGAGGCATGGAAGGCGCGAGGAAGAAGAACACGGCCGTGCTGCTGGTGCTGATGATGGCCATGGCCATGGCGATGGCGGACGGCCAAGGAGCTCTGGACTGCGAGGACGTGACCTCGAATCTGGAGGCCTGTGCTGCGTACCTGACCTCCGGAGGAACGCCGACGGCCGAATGCTGCCAGGGCGTCGCGGCTCTCTCAGGCCTCGCCTCCTCCCGATCTGCTCGCCAATCCATCTGCCAGTGCCTCGAGAACGCTGCTCAAGAGCTCCAGCCCCTCGACTCCGCCGTCACTGCCCTCCCTTCCTTCTGCGGCGTTCCCTTCCCCTACTCCTTCTCCCGCACCCAGGACTGCTCCAGGTAAGCCATTCCCATCTCTCCAAAATCCCAATTCATCCCTCCATTGCTTCCGGGGAAAATGAAATGCTAATGCCGATGCTGCTTCCGGAGAATGCTATGCTATGCTATGCTGCTTCCGGAGAATGCTATGCTATGCTTATGTTGCTTCCGGAGAATGCTATGCTATGCTTATGTTGCTTCCGGAGAATGCTATGCTATGCTAAGTTGTTGCCTCCGGAAAATGCAATGCTATGCTA
>JBBBWG010027534.1:109617-123831 GCA_037176905.1 Azolla pinnata | reverse complement strand
ATGCTATGCTTATGTTGCTTCCGGAGAATGCTATGCTATGCTAAGTTGTTGCCTCCGGAAAATGCAATGCTATGCTAAGCTATGTTGCTTCCGGAGCTTATGTTGCTTCCGAATGCAAAGCTTGCTTCCGGAGAATGCTATGCTATGCTATGTTGTTGCCTCCGGAAAATGCAATGCTATGCTAGGCTATGTTGCTTCCGGAGCTTATGTTGCTTCCGAATGCAAAGCTTGCTTCCGGAGAATGCTATGCTATGCTATGTTGTTGCCTCCGGAAAATGCAATGCTATGCTAGGCTATGTTGCTTCCGGAGCTTATGTTGCTTCCGAATGCAAAGCTTGCTTCCGGAGAATGCTATGTTGTTGCCTCCGGAGAATGCAATGCTATGCTATGCTATGCTGCTTCCGGAGCTTATGTTGCTCCCGAATGCAAAGCTTGCTTCCGGAGAATGCTATGCTATGCTATGTTGCCTCTGGAAAATACAATGCTATGCTATGTTGCCTCTGGAAAATACAATGCTGTGCTATGTTGCTTCCAGAGAATGCTATGCTATGCTGCTTCCGGAGAATGCTATGCTAATGCTTATGTTGCTCCTGAATGCAACGCTATGCTAATGCTTATGTTGCTTCCGAATGCAATGCTATGCTAATGCTTATGTTGCTTCCGAATGCAATGCTATGCTATGCTCTCACGGTCTTCTGCTCGATCCATTCCTAATTGCTTCTTGATGCCGCAGTAAGTAAGTGCGGCCTTGCTTGATCGATGGGGCGCGAATCACTTACTTCTTAGTGCCTCTCAGTAAGGTCTTGCTGGATTTGCACCGATCGTTTCTTAGCTAAGATCCCGGTAGATTGCCTGGAATCGCTTCTTCTTAATGTCACGGAGAGTATGGTCTTGCTACGTCGCATGGCTCTGAATTGCTGCTTACTGGCACGCTGTATGCTCTTGCTAGATTAGATCGTTGGCACTGACCGCTCCTGAATGTCAACACTTGCATCTAGGGTAGATCATTGACCCTGATCGCTTCTTAATGCCATGGTAAAGCGACGTCTTGCTCGCTGGGCTCTCGACACATCTTAGTGTCACCATAAGGTCTGGCTGGGCATCGGTAAGGTCTCTTTGGCTTCGTAATGTCACTGTAAGATAGGTCTTTGCTAGTTCGGCGTTAATCACTTGTTACCATGTCACGGCATAGTCCTGCTAAATTAGGTCCCAATCCCCTCGTCATATGACTGTATTAAGGTCTCGGTAGATTGGGCTCCGAATCGCTTCTTAATGTTATTGTTTCTAAATTTTTCGACCCCCGCAATAGGAACCATGTATTTGTAATTCTAAGCGCATGCAAATGAAACCCATTGATTATCGATGGCAGTGTTCACTGCAATGGGAGCTGATACTGGATTTTTTGATCGAGCATCGTTTCGATCAATTGTATGGTTTCTAACTCCCATCACACCGCGTATGTTCTGTTCTCTTTGGATTTTGCAGGATTCAGTAGAAAAGACGCTCGCGGACACCAAGCCCTGATGCAAGACAACACAGACGTGAATAAGACATCGTCCATGGTTATTCCTCGATAGCAATGGAGATATATATACATTCATACAGGCATACACACATTATGTATATCACTCATGTATACAATACATATTTCAGCTGTTGAGCCCATCTATATGAATAAAAAACTACAAGACTGCCCATTTTGTTGTTGTCGAATGATCGAGTCTTTCATGTTGGGATCGAGATGGTCTTTTTTTACATTGCATATGGTTCATTTGGAGAAAAGAAGAAGCAGAGCGTGTGTCTTGAGTGGGTGCTTGCAGCATTTTAAGTTATTCGTGGCACTATCGAAGCCTCCATATGTTGTTTGTTCGACGTGAGAGCTCACTCATTCATGGTGAGAATCGCCACTGAAGAAACTGGGATGATTGAGAGTGGACATAAGACATACAGTGTTTGTTCATCAATCATGCCTATCGAATCAATTGCAATGGAATAATCAATCATGCCTGTCGAATCGATTGCATTGGAATAATCAATCTCGCTTGTAGAATCAATTGCGAATGGAATCAGGCGAACCACACACCGACTCTGGTACTCGGGAACCACTCAAAATCCAAGCTCCGGTGAAATGACCGTTCCGACGTGTTTGTCTGGCATTCGAGGGGGTTAGGTCCATATGCTCGATTCTCGCAACAATAGAACTCTAGCTTTTTTCTGGTAGAGCTACTTTGCAACGGATTGCTCCAAACTTAAACCATGAATTCCAAATGAGCCTCGAGCCACGTCAATGAAGCTCCTATGTAGCTCAAGGTTGAACCGCGAGGCAACAAAGAAGGCAAAAAGGACGAGCAAACGCTGAGCGTATATACGATCAGACTCCTGATGATGTCGGTAAGGCAAAGGGCCAGCCTAACAAGAATGCATAGGTAGTTCGAGAAGAAAATAAGCCCAAGTTTCGCTCGAAACAAAGTTGAGTACCGATCATGTCCAGGGAAAGATCTCTAGAGTTAGAGGCACGCCGCATGTCCAGACTCCTCCAACTCCCTGAACTCCAAAGCGGAATCCCGAGACGACGAGGGATAAACCTGGGTGGGATTCGAGCAGAGTTTTCTTCGATGTTCATATCAACAAACAATCCGATGCATCTAGTCGGAATAACGCCCCTCCCTCGCTCCTTAATCGAACCGATGTATCTGGACGTGTTTTCTTCCCCTCCCACCGCGCCAACGATCTTTTCCCGATTCGAGTGTGCTCCGACGCCTGCCTGATTCATGGTGGCAGCGTCTCGATCCGTTCTGTCGGGTGCTTTTCTCCGGTGCAAATCCATCCGTATCACACAATATCAGGTGGTGAGCTAATCTCTTCCGTTAGAAAAAAAGCACCGATTCGCCCTCGAAAAAACCCTAAACCCTAAACCCTGCAGCTCAACATCTACAGGAGAACAACAATCAGTTCATGTGAAGGGTATTGCAGTAATTACTTCAAAATCTGTATAAATACATGTATGCATGCATGCATGCATGCATGTATGTATGTATGTATGTGCATGTGCATGTGCATGCATGAAGCTGCTTCTCCCTTCCTCTCGATCGTGGCCATGGCGACGAAACCCTAATCCTGCTGCTCCCTCGCAGTCCTCCTCTCCTCCCCCTTCTCCTTTCAAGGCCGATCGAGATTCCGCCTCCCCCCTGCGTCAGATCTGGCTCGGAAGCGGCATGGAACCTCTCCGCCCCGCCCCACCATATGCTCCATGGGAATCGGACCCGAGCCCTCGCGTTGCTGATTGGTCGATCGGATGGTTCGAACCGCTCTCACCAGGCTTCTGTGCTCAACGCGAACCTGACAGCAGCTTCGCTGTTCTGGTTCCTTGCTATGATTCCTCTTCGCTTAGATCCGCCGCGGCCTCTCGCAAGCCGCCGGGTACATTGTCTCCATCACAAGATCCATTCTTCTCCAGTAATCCTCCTCCTCCATGGATCGCTGTCTTGTCTGGAGCAATTAAGAGTTCCGAATCAGGTGAAAAGTAACGATCTCAAGAGCTAGCAAAATGCGTTGATTCACGGTAAATAGGACCTATCAGGGAAGAAGAACATACACCATTGTATTAACTTCATAATCCAGCTACAGCTATTTGCTTCAGCTACAAACTACTACTTCGATGCATTAAACCTCCCAATACGACTGTTTCAACTGGTTATAAACACCTTTAAGCAACATCAAAGCGTAAATAAAGTCTTTCTGTACGAGGAGTAAAGCTGCGGCTTCAAGTTACAATGCATGTATAATGAGAAATGTAGATCAGATATAGCAGATTCAATCAATTACGAGTTTTTAATATTAGCAGTTTGAAACCCTTATCCGTTGTAACCGTGCAAGGTGATGTGATTACTGATGCTAGTATAGAGATGAGAAAACGGAGGAGTTGTGTTTTCATGATTTTAGATTGTAGATGTATCTTCTCTAACCAAACTCAGAGTTTTGACTTGGTGAATAAACTATTATGTATTCAATGCATTGGTGAATCCTGTGATGATTAGCCTAGGATACGGTGAACATTAATGCTTGTCAAATTAATAGTTTACATGCTGAGAAATCTGAACTAGACCTGCATTATGAAAGTAAGTTTTGAGTATGGAGGGATCAAATGGCTTGAGTGTCGTCTCACACTATCTTCTCCCTCCCCCCAAGGTCTAGTTGTTGGATAAGCATAGGCTAGGTCGTATGAATAAGAACTTATTTACCACATTAGCATATTGGTTATGAAATGAACATCCACAATATCATATCTTCTGGTAAGTAGAAGTTGTAGAACTGGTGTCTGGGTTATTTTCCTTGTGTTTTGAGTTGAAGCTTCTAAAGCCGCTCTGATATTTGAAAAATAGCTGTAAGAGCTTCTGGAGGAAAAACCTTCGCAATTTGATCTGTTTGTTTCTCTCATCAAAATTGTAGAGAATTAAACAAAGATTTATTTGCTATGGAACATGGTCCTGTTTTTTTAAATATAAACGAGCCGTGTTTAGAGTCCAAAAACAAGTGTGTTCAGAATCCTCATGTAACTCAGTTTGCAGGGTAGTTAAATTTGCTTTAGTTACATCTAGTATAGGGATTAATCTTCCACCGAAAACCCTGCATACTTTTTTTCTAATCATTGGTTTTCTTGAATGCAGAGACCCTACAACAATCACCCTCTTCATCTTGACTCTACCAAGGCAATTATCAGATTAGGCAGCTACAAAGGGAATTCATTTATATAGTGCTGACAGCCACTTTTCGAACACGGAGACATCTTGTGATTCCATATAAAAAAGTGTACATAGAATGGCAGGTGGGTTTGTTATTCATCGATCGGAAAAGGACAGCTCAATGTTTCTGTTGCTTTCCAGATGAATAATGTCTTAATTATTTACTCTGCAAGCTACCTAGGTTACCAGAGGAAGTGGAGAGAAGAGATCCTTATTGTTTCAACTGTACAAATCATTGGGAGAGACACCCAAGTGTATCCTAATGCCATCATTGTAAATGATTGCATTCATCAAAATTGTCTTGTCAAAGTGTCCGTGTCAAAGAATATATATTCATCCACTTGCTGTAGCTGCAATGATTCAATTGATAGCCAAGGACAGAAATGAAAGGACACCTTGAAATGCTTGTATCATTTGTCTAGATTCTAATCTCACCAAACACAATCACTGATAATATCATTTGTATCATCTTTCAGTAAAACGAGACCTTCGATTAAGCAAATGCTCGATGATTTTAATAGGGTTGACAGAAGGTTGCAACTTGCCACAAGCAAGAGAAATTTTTTTCCACTTCCGATTCCCGGTAAACATTTTGTGCTCGGCGTGTTCAAATGTTTTAAGAATTTCAAAACCCAAACGATGCTTCACATTTAGTTTTGAATGATTGATGGTTGGAAACAAAGACATTGAAAAACTTTTAAAGGCCAGAATAAATACGGTATTTACAAGACATTATTATTCCATTCGATGTATAATAGCTTGTCTGACTTTTACAAGTCCTTCCATTTTATACATAGGATGCAATAGACAGAATTCAACTAAATTTGTTACAGAAACACGGAAAGATCATCAGTCCCATGACAGTTTTAATAAATGCATATATAGATTGGCATGACTTCCGATCCCGACTCAGTAGAATTCGCGATCAGGGAATATAATGGGTGCGAGCAAGGACCAGATGAACAGACCAGCAGTGACCCATTGCGTGGTCATGCGAACCCAGACAGACGACCAACCAACATCAATGAGCTCTTGGCCTTCAGTCCTTGCATTCGTCCATCCTGTCAAAAGCATCGCAGAATACATGCTTGCTAGGGCAAATATCAAATGGAAGAAGGAATACACATAGGTCACAGGTCTTGGATCACGTTTCCCATCTTTATCTTCTTCAGCTTCTGCCTCTTGCACTGGTAGCAATGGCTTTTGGGCACCTGCAAACCAGATAAGAATGGGTTGGTGACAATTAAGTTTCGATATTTAGTTATAGCTAGCTACGAAACTGATTAAATATCAGTTTTTACCTGCTCTGGGAGAAGATGGAGGTGAAAGAAGCGCCGTAGAGGAACCTGCCCGAACAGCAGAATACACAACAGAGAGGACGGTTGTAACCAAACCAAGAACCATGGTGCCAGTTGATACTGCTTTGACATGGTTATGTAGCCCATTGCACACATAGTCACGAGGCTCACTAGATAAGCCACTGTAGCATAAGTATGCACAGTAAAGAGAAATCACTGAAGCTGGGAGTATACTTCCACTGACCTGGAGATACCCAAACAATATAGAAGTTCAACTATCTCGATTTAGCCATCACAAGATAAAGTGACAAGATAAACTTGGATATACCTTTGGATGCAGGGAGATGAGTGTGAAGGCGAAGGGAAGGAAAAGAGTTACTACAATGAAAAACTGATTTAATTCGCAGTCTTGCCCAGACACTGTAAACCAGTGGAAAAGTAATCCCACAACGGTGAATGTTCCGACATAACATAACAGTGATGAGAGAAGCAAGGCGACACACCTGTAAAACGCCACTAGAAATTCCTTTACTTTTTGCTCAATATTTTAAAAAGGCATCAGTTCAATGAAGATACAAAAAAGTGTACCAAAACTTCTCATCCTTCTCGACCCAGGATGCATTCCAACCATGTGTGAAATCAAGCAAGAGAATGACCTGGATCAGCAAAAATAGGCCCGAACCAAATTTGGCCAGTGACTCTGCACAGTGTACACACATAGAATGAACATTTTAACCTCCCAAATTTTGCCTTAAAAAGTTCAGATCGTTCAAAGGAATACCATATGCATAGATAGCTCCGTTGGGAAGGAAAAACATGAGCCCTATCAGAGTACACCAGATAATCAACTTCAGCATCCAACCCCCATGGTGCCAGGAATCCCGTGTCTCCCCCTGATCTTTCACTCCAATCATAAGGACTGAAAAGAGTGAAAAGAAGAGGAAGTTGCCAAGGGTGACTCGCACCACAGCTTGTGTTTCAAACCATTCTTTGTCCGGAACATGTGCAAATGTGTTGATCCCTAGAAAATAAAAAGGAACGTCATAAGGCTAAACATGAATACAATCTACTGAGTATAGAGGTAACAATCTAGTGATGAAACTATTTCTTTGAAACCCAATCAGAAATGATAAGTGATCTGGTTATCTAAATTTGAAACCTGAGACACTGTCAGTCCACAGTTTCATGTTGCATAAATAGCTTGAGCCATTTACAGTGCAAGCATCGGTCAAGATTTAATTCATGAGAGTCAAAATCGATATGCTAAGCCAAGTATTCCACTATCAAACCTGCACCAGTTCACTTTTCAAGGTTTCTAACCTGAACAGATTCGCTTTTTAAAGCTCTCAAAACCTGGACCAAACTGAACCATACCACTGAGCTGTTTGAGCCATAGTTTCATGGTTAGTTTGTCTAATACTGAAGGGTAGCCAATTCTTAATCTCCATAAAACATCCGATTTCAAGAATAAGGATGAAACCATTGGTGCAGTGTTCCCCTGGCACTCCAACATGGCACCCGTACACATCCTAAAGTTCCTATAATCGTATATCTGATCACTTCAAAGCCACCTGTTTCCTTCCAGATGGGAATTGTGTGCACAATCATGCAAGAAATAGAAACATGGACCCAAAAGGTGGAATTATCTGTATACTGTAGTTCCTGATTTTCACGATACTCACAATAAGGCATGGGGATGAAGCATAACATGATAGCATAAGTGTTTATCCTGTGTGAAATTGCAAAAAATGTTTCTTGATGCACAACTTGAGTATTTAATCGATTTCCCTGCAGAAGGTCAGATGAAGCCATTAAACTCCTTCCACAGTGAGTCTTCTCAGGCAATAAACGTCCTTCTACAACCATGTATAAGGTCAACAAAGTTTACATGAAGCCATTAAACTTCTTCCATGGTAAGTCTTCTTAGGCAATAAATTTACTTTAACAAAAATTTATCAGGGCGAACGTGATGTAGACACGGTTTTCCAAATGCTAACCAGGCTTGATGATCACAGTCAGAGCTACTTTATCCGTTTCCAATCCAATAATGTTTGATATCATAATGGTTTCCGAAAAATATGTAATTTTGCATGAGCAAAGGTTGTACTAGCTGCACAACTTGGATTCCTCGACAGAACAAGGCTATTCTCTACATTCATGAATTGTCCTGGAGAATGTTTTCTAGTAAAGCAATGTTCAGGGTTCCATAAAAGGTTTGCGTGATACGACTGACTAGATGAAATGCGACGGACATACGTAGGTTTGCTTTGAAAAGAACGTCTTTTCTCGCATATCGTTTGACGAACCAAACGCTGATGCCTAAAATTGGGGTTTCGCAGAAACGCGCTTCCTTTTTCCAGCGAAATGAAGCTTCTATCAATCACATAGCGAATACATAGAGAGAGACGGGGGGAAGGGAGAGGGAGGGGAAGGCTTACATGGTAACTTCTGCATGAGAGGGGCGGCGACTTCTCTGAAGATGAGAGCGACGATGAGAGAGAGGGTGAAGAGGCCACAGTAAGCGATGCGAGCAGATCTGCGGCTGATTCCGCCAGCGACAGTGCGGCAAGCCTCGCAGGCGCAGGAGGCGCAAGCGGAGACCAAGCAGGAGCCGACGAGGCCCATGGTTCCGGAGAGTCGGGGGAGAAGGAGAGCGCAGGCGACGCAGAGAAACGCGCAGAGAAACGACAGAAAGAAAAAACACAGAGATCAAGAAGAAGAAGAAGAAGAAGAAGAAGAATCCCTGAATTTCTATAAATTACAAATATATCCTACTTGAAATTCAACTCCAGATTCAAGCAAAAGAAGAAGAAGAAGAAGAAGATGAAGAAGATGATGATGATGATGCTCTGAAGAAAATTTCCAGGGGCACATACATGTGTCTTCTGTATGGCGATTGGTGAAGATCAGATGCGAGGCATGTGTTTTTATTACATCTTGGCCAATTACTGAAGAATATGGATGGTTACTTCGTCGGTGCGGGGGATCATTTTAAGTGGAAACGGTTTTTGTTAGCCTTTCTTCGATGGGTTTTCGTCGAAAGTGAGAAATTTTAGCAACCTCACCATATATAAGGTTGGTTGTTTTTCGGTTCGTCTTAGGTGCTTGGGTGTATGTGGTGGTATAGTTGGGAGCAAGCTTTCTCTTTTGGGGGTATATCTCGACAAATATGTACGATAACAAGGACGTCGATTCCACAACTCTCGCAATTATGTTGTATGGGAACTTTTGTCCGCAGAGAAATATGCAGAAGATTGGAAACGATCTTTGTTTCTTTTCGTCGCCGCCGATATGAATCTGCTCAGATTTCTTGATTCTCTAGACAGACAGATTCATCGGGGAGACGGCTAAAGCTTGTCGGCTTCTCTTGGTCACAATTGTCAAGGCCGCGAAGCGAAACAAAGCAATCAAAGGTTGTGCATGGGGTTCTCTCGGCAAAACAAACCGAAGGTTGTGGCGGGGTGTTCTCGACGAATCGAGCGATCTCATGGGTGTTCTCGACGAATCGAGCGATCTCACGGGTGTTCTCGACGAGTCGAGCGATGTCATGGGTGTTCTCGACGAATCGAGCGATCTCATGGGCGTTCTCGACGAATCGAGCGATATCATGGGTGTTCTCGACGAATCGCTCACTCGACGAATCGCTCACTCGACGAATCGAGCGATCTCATGGGTGTTCTCGACGAATCGAGCGATCTCACCGGAGCGGCATCGTGGGGCAGTTTCTGGGGTGAGGGGTAGCAAGGACGAAGAGTTGGATGGATGGATCGAGATCGATCGATCATGGCGAGAGCTCGCTCCATCGGGATGATCTGGCGTCGATTCGAGGTTCCAAGCCTTGCGGGCTGGGGGGATCGAATCGCTGGGGCGGTTTTAGGGTTTGAGATGCTTAGGGTTCATCGATTCTGCTGCGATCGCTTTCCTGGATGATTCCGGAGGCAGAGAAGAAGAAGAAGATGGATGCAGCAAGGAAGAAGAAGCAGCAGCAGCAGGAGGAGGAGGAGGAGGAAGAGGAGCAGAGAGGAAGGAAGATGATGCAGGAAGAGCAGAGAGGAAGGAAGACGATGCAGGAAGAGCAGAGAGGAAGGAAGGCGATGCAGGAAGAGCAGAGAGCAAGGAAGACGATGCAGGAAGAGCAGAGCGGAAGGAGAAGCAGAGGAAGGAGACGCAGAGAGAAGGCGATGGAAGAGCTCAGAAACCGAGGGGCTGTGAACTGAAGCTTCCTCTGCTACTTGTGGCTATGGCCTTCTCTCTTCTTCTTCTTCTTCTTCTTCTCTCCTTCTCTTCCTCTTCCTTCTGTCTGTTCTCGAGGGGGCCGTCGCCGTCGTCGCCATAGCCATTGGGCGCACAGAAACTCTCGCCGCACCATCTTCTCTCCTCATTCGTCTGTGTCAGAGAGCTCGGGAGCGCAGAGAAGAAGAAGAACACGCGGAGAAGGCTCAGAAATCAGGCACAGAAAGAGGTACAGAGATAGAATAGCACACAGACAGAGAAAGAGAGAGAGAGAGAGACAAACACAGAAGAAGGAAGAAGAAGAAGAAGGAAGAAGAAGAAGAAGAAGAAGGAAGAAGAAGTAGCAGAAGAAGGAAGAAGAAGAAGAAGAAGAAGAAAGATGAAGGAAGAAGAAGAAGAAGAAGAAGAAGAAGAAGAAGAAGAATCTGAAGACATGGAAGCTGGAGACAAGCTTCCATTACAAGCTTCCATTTCCCCACAGACAGGGAACAGGAAAAGCTATAAAAAGCTCTCTTGTCTTCTCAACGGTTCTCTACTTCCTCTGCTCCCTTCCTCTTCCTCCTCCTCCTTCCTCCTCCTCCTTCCTTCCTTCTGCTTCTTCTTCTTCTTCTTCTGAGGGCAAGCTCCAACTGATCCTTGCAGTTTCCGCGGCGCAGCTATGACTCAGGTTCATTCCATTCCCCCCCCATGTCTTCCTTTCCTCTTCGAGCAGCTATGGACCAAGCAGCTCTGCTCTTCTCCTCTCTCTCTCTCTCTCTCCCTCTCTCTCATTCAGACATTCAACCACTACTCCCCCTCCTTCTGTTTTGTTTCGTCTTCTTGTCTTCTGCTTCTCTGCATTTCCTCATGGGCGTCCCCCTGTTTTTGCCCCATTTTGCAGACTATAAGCCTCAAGGTCTCCATTGATTGCGATGCCTGCAAGCGGAAAGTCAAGAAAGCTCTGGAGGGACTTCCAGGTATAACAACGCTTTGATCATCATCATCTTCTTCTTCTTCTTCTTGTTCTTCTTCTTCTTGCCCACTGTCTCCATTGCTGTTAGCATCATCACTCTCAATTGTGAAAACTTGCATTTTTTTCCCCCCTGACGCCATATGCTTGCTCTAGTGAAAGAAGAGCTTGCAAAGGAAGCTTTGATACCTGCGTTTTCTCTGGATGCCGAATTCCGTTAACTGAAGCTTGTGAAGCTGAAACTTCACGAAAGAAATGCTAAGCTGGCCTCTGTCAATTGGGATGCCTCTCTCACATTCCATAGCCAAAGATTGTGTCCGAATTTTCGGAATTCGGATTGAAAGCCCGCGTATCTCGTGGCAAGTCTAGGTAGTTGATGATGCATGCTGTGGTATAAACCTTTCTGTTGTTATCATGAGGACATGGGAGAAATGATGTAGCCTCGGGGAGAGACTGATTAGTGACGCCCTAGTTATGAATGGAACGTGGTCATTGTTCTGCAATTCTGATTTGTTGTGTAAGTGCGCAGTCTCTTCTCCGTAAAGAGCTTAGAAAATAGAAAACCCACACCCTAATTGTAGATGAAACATTGGAAATCTTCCTCCACTTACATACAAGAATGGTGTGGCCGATGACACGCTAGATCCGAATGGCTCGATGGTTTTGTCACTCAGACTTGTAGGTGTAGAGTCTGCTGTGTGTTCAAAACCAGGAAATTTCTACACCCAAATCGCTAAATAGGCGTGAGATAATGCATTTTGCTATGCTGAAAATCAGGCGCAGGATCGGGCGGATCCATTGGTTCCATGGCTTTTGTAAGTACATGATTTGCTGTCGTATGTGCGGAGTTTTTCTTTGTGCTAAGGCGAGGAATCTCGCACCCGAAAACATCAGATAGGATTCGGGAAATCAGTATATGCTCTAAACTGAAAACAAACCCAGACCTTGAGGAGCTTCCAGCAACTAGATAGATGAAAGGTCATGCATAACAAACAGATGGATCTGCTCGATGATTTCGCTACGTGATTTGCATTTCTTGCAGGTGTGGAGACGATCGACGTAGACATGAAGAACGAGCGAGTGATCGTCGTGGGCTCCGTGGACCCAAAGGTACTGGTGAAGAGGCTAGCAAAGGTTGGGAAGAAGGTGGAGATACCTGGGAGCCGAGGCGGAAAGGGAGGAGGAGACCATAGCCATAGCCACGGCAATGCTTATCATCACCACGATGCTAACGAACACGGCAGCATGGGCGCGATGATGATGATGAATCCCTTTGGGTTCAAAGGGAAGGGCAAGAACAGGAATGGTTTGAGAGGGAGGGTTGCTGCTTCGGGCGATGGCGATGCTGATGACGACGACGATGTCGGGAGCAACGGCATCGCGCATCCGGAATCGTACGCCCACTTGTTCAGTGATGAGAATGCAAACTCATGTGTGGTCATGTGAGATGAATAGGCAGGGTTATATATGGATATGAATAGCTAGATCCGATCGATCGATCTATCTATATATACATATACTTATATATATATATATATACACACACACACATATATATGTCAAGATTTCTGATTAGATTAGATTAGATTCATGGGCTACATTTACTGTTAATCCAATCCCATGTGTTGTGATGTATTTTTTGTTTCTTAGAGGTTTTCACTGACTTTCTCCTCCCTCTTTTGCTCTCTAAAACCTTCCTTAAACCCCAAAAGAAAAAACTCTTCCCTGTCTGTTGGCCTTCAATTTTTGTTGTACAAGGTTGGCATGTAAATCTTCTGAGCTTGTGGTTATGGGCATTAAAAAAGGTTTGATGAATCGCGTCGAGTTCTCTCTTCTTTTCTTTCTATCCTCCTTTTTTTTGTGCAGAAATCCTGGCATTCCAGCTGCATCAATCTGCATGAGATTTCGCTAGCTTCCGAGCAGAGCTCGATTCTTATGTCTCTATAGGATCTTTTTCCTCGGAGAGCACGGAATGGAAGAATGACAAGTCGGGAGAAGTTTTTTTGAAAGTAGATTGTGTGTAAAATCTTCTGCATGGCAGCAACTTCGATGCTTGTGCGATACGCGAATCGGAAGAAACATTTCACAAAGATCTCTCGTCTCTTGTCTTGGATTGTGGGAAAGATTTTCCATGTTCCGGCGGAGTTGAGGAGGCGGGGATTAGTTTTACCGTGTACATTCGGAAGATCTGCAATCTTTTCGGTTACTGCGCAAGCGTTGGGTCTCTTCTTGGTAGCTTCTGCGGAATGCATATTGGTAGATTCTGCAGAATGCATATGTAGAATGGATATGGTGCTTTCCAGAGATTGGAATGCAGCTGAGAGAGAGCTTGCTTATTAGAACTACATGGTTTGTGGTACATTTTGATCCATACAATCAAAAGATTTGCAATCTTTTCGGTTACTGCACGTGCGAGGTGTAGATCTTCTTTTATGTTATTGGCCATATGCAGATGCAGAATATGGATATGAGGTTTTCTGAGATGGAATGCAGTTGTCCAAGTAAGGAGAGAAGCAGTTACATGGTTCATTATGATCTATATAGTCATGGATCGAGGCGGTGCCCGAGATTAGAGCTAATCGATCGATCAGGAGTAGAAGTACAATGTCAAGCACAAGATATCTCCGAGACACGCTGACAGAGAGGATGCACCCCAAATCCATTGCATCAGATTGATCGAATGCTCGAAGCGAGGCGATGCATGCGGAACACATCGGGCTCATCAGCACGAATCTGGCGTGTGAGCTTCCGATTGGTCGATCTGGAATCTGCATCGGGGTGTGAACTTCCTTATGGTCGATTCGCAACCTGCATTTGGGTGTGCGAGCTTTTGATGGCCGATTTGGAATCTGCGCCTGGTGCGAGCTTCCGATGGTCGATCCGGAATCATATCTAGTGCGAGCTTCCGATGATCAATCCGGATTCGTATCTGGTGTGCGCTTCTGACTCGTCGATCTGGAATCGCATCTGCAAGCTACATATACCTGAATCG